>JAUMHN010306598.1:0-18443 GCA_032360265.1 Heliamphora ciliata
TTATGAGTTTAGTGAGGAAATTTCTAAGTGTAAGAATTAAGTTTTGGTTGGTGTCTTGGGTTCGACTATTCTGCTATCGTGGATTCAAGGAATTGATGTATGTGTTCTGTGTTACAGTTGATGCTATATGTCAGTTGACCTATTCGCTTTACCGGATCACGAGGATCATGTTTGATTTGTCAGACGACGGAGATTGTGTTTGATTTGAGGTTGATCTGTAGCCTTGGTATTAGTGATCTGATGGCGAGACGTTGAATTGTGCAGTAATGTGCAGTGACGTGCTGTTGCACGGGAGTTAGGATTTGGTTGATATAGGTTGTTGGATACCTATGAAATGTTCTATCTACGTGACGTGTTTGGTCAGGTGACTCACTGGAGTCAGGTGACTCACTGGAGTCAAGTGACTCACTGGAGTCAAGTGACTTTGTGGCTGTGATGCCAGATCTATTTTTGATTGTGTGAAACCTTGTCCTAGACAATGGTGTGCCACCTGATGTTTCTCCTGGGTGAGAATTGGGGTTCGTGATAGAAGTTCGAGTAGAGGATGAAGATCGGAGGGTTTGCTGAGATACATTCTTTGATATTCCAGGTGAGTTACGTGAGCTTCTCTCTGGTGAACTTCTCTCTGGAGTTGGGTATCGTGTTGTTGCTCGTGGATCGGTGTCATGACAGTTTCAGTAATGAAGGTATTGCCATCTGTAGGGTGATGACGTGGTATCAAAGTCGGTGGTCATTTGGTGATCGTTAGGATTTGAGTAAAGTTTGTGTGCGGGGTGTGTGACTTCATGTGACCGATGTCGGAGTTTGACGTCATGTGTTTGGACTTGTGGAGACAGTCCTTGGTGGGTATTGTGAGGTGTGATTGAGCTAGTATGTGGCAATGAGGACGAGAGTGAAGTCTCTGTGTTCGAGCATAGAGCATGTTTGAGATCAGGTACCATGGTGAATTGGTCTCTCGGTTTGTGTTTGTTGCTGGAGTAGTTGTGTTGGTGAGAGTTCTGTGTTGGGATTTGGTAGCGTGAGTTGGATCTTGATCCAATGTTTTTTGGATGTTTCCTGGATGACAGTGATGTCAGTGGAACTCACACGTGTGAACAGTCTGTTTGGAGATTGATTCCTTAAGGATGTGTATTCTTGGTATCAGTTATGTGACAATTTCAGTTGTGGGGTTTCAGTTGCTGAGGCATGTCTGCTGTTGTACAGTGTTGTTGGGTTTATACCATGGGTTGTTGATGATTGATGGGCTATGTTTGACTTGCAAAGCAGTGTTGAATTTTGAGGACAAAATTCCTTTAAGGGAGGGAGAGTTGTGAGACCCTAACCCAGTTTATTTTGAGAATAATTTAAGTGTTGACGGAGTTTGAGTTAACCTTTGATCTCGGTATGTTGGGGTTTTGTTTCTTCAGAATAGAACAACATGTGCGTATGAGTTTTATGCTTGTTCGGGTTTAAAGAGGTTTGTTTGGAAAGTATTTAGGCTATAAAACCTGCTCTGTAGCAAAAAACAATTTGTGAAAATTTCAGTGAGGATTTTAGTCGACTGAGTGGGGTTTTTGGTCATTCAGCCAACTAACCAGGAGGGTCCAGTTGACTGAGCTTGAGGCGGTGCAATGTTGTTGACTTTCCAAAAGCTTTTTCAATCGACTAGACTGTGGGGTCAATCGACTGATCGGAGTGATTTTGGCATTTTTGGCATTTTCTATAAATATCAAGCCTTAGAAGATATTTTGAGATATTTGTTTTCCAGATCTGGTTTCTCTCTCTCGAAATCTCTGCCTTCTCTCAAGATTTTAAGGGGCTCAGGGATTGATTTTTAGCAGTTGAACAGCGAATCCTTACTGTTGGTGCTGGGGGTTTCGCATGTATCCAGACAGAATTATGTTTCGTCGAGGTTCGTTTTTTGAGGCGTCAGGTTTTGACCCAACGCGGTAGGATTCTAGACCCTACTACTATATAAGGGTGTTTTATGTAATTATGTGTTTTCACCGGATAAAAAATGCATCAAAATGTCATATTTATGTTTAAACCTTATTTTTTGGGTAAAAAGCATGTTTTTCGCTTTTCTTGATTTAGTACAGCTTATGACATGTGGACGGATGGTTTTCAAAGGTTATCTTGAAAATGGTAGTTTTTGTTGAAAAACAATGATTTTGATGGAAATCTCAACATTTTATGTTTTGGAGGTTTGGAGCTCGCCTTTGGGGTTGAGTCGCTAGTTTTGAAACGTTTTATTGAAAACGAAAAAAAACATTTTGAAATGTTTTGTTGATCTCCATGTTGATGGATGGATCTATATACATGTATAATGTATTTTACGAAAATATTTTCATAGTTGAGCTACGGTACGATTTTTATGAAATGATTCTCTAGATGTGCCGGGATAACGGGTATTTGGCACGAGTTGCCCTCGATGTAAGTCCAAAAATGTGCGCAGCGTAGATGCTCTGTACCGTCGGGTTAGTCCCCATAAATTGAGTGGTTGGGTGCTCTGTACCCTCGGGTTTTGGGCCCGTCAATTGAGCTTTACGTTGTGGTGCTCCGTATAGAACTTATGTTTATCTAATCGGTCCCATGATGTATGGGGATTAGATAATGGATAGGGATCTATCGTTGTTACCTCTATCGTGTGATGGAGTCGGTACATAGGATTCATTTTACTTTATCCACGGCTGCGTGTTCTGAGTGGATTATATTTTATCTTTTCTCCTCGGTGATGTAGCCCGAGTGGAGCATACTATTTTATTTTCCTCGGTTGTGTGTGTTCCGAGTGAAAAATATCTTTTATCTTTCCTTGGCGTGTGATCCGAGTGGGAAAATGACGTTTTTCTTACTGTTTTCCTTCAACTATAAAATGTGATTTTGCATTGTTCAAATGCTTGGTTGTGAAGGGAAAACTGTTTTGGGAGTCTAATGGGAAAACTTGGGATTTTATGATAGAAAACATTTTTAGCTCCTGTGGTTGAGCTTGTATGCTTATGATTGCATAGCCTACTTTACAGCTTTATCGTCTGTTTCTATTGGGTTTCGGTTCACGGTGTGGAATTTTGTTGTAAAATCTTTTTCAGGTAAGCGTGGTTCTGAAGGTTATCTCGGTGGTGCCTGGTGGTGACTGATGACAAAACGTATGTTTTGTCTTGATAAGTAGCTTATGCCTATTGTATATGTTTCATGTTTATTTGTACCATGTTGTAAATCGTATACTATGATTATGGATGCATGCATGTTTTAATGCTTTCGAGAGAACCTTGAGTTGGTTGTTATTTTTCGTAGTTTCATACTACGTTTTTCGTTGTTGGGATCAACGGTTTGCAAATGGAATTTTCAAATGGTTTTTACTTCACATAAACCTTTGTGCTTCGAGGTAGATTTTGGAACGGCCTAAACTTATTTTAAAACGAAAAGATTTCCTTATTCAAAACACATATTTTGTTTGTAAAGGCTTAGCTTGTGAAGCTGTAACTGTAGTCTTTTGGCTACTCTTTTAAATCAATAAATCCTCGGTAGTACGTTTTTACAAAGGTTTTGGTCTCGTTTGGTCTTCTGGTTTTAAATCCCTTTTGTTTGGGCGGTTTGGTAGTTGTTCAATGGCTTTTCACGTGACCCAGAGTCTAGGGCGTGATAGCTTTATTGGTGCACAATCCTTCCTACCTCTTCCAATGGATTCTCCTTGCATTTATAGACCCTCTCCACCAAAAGTTTGCAATGACCGCCAAAACCTCATCACGAAAAGAGCTCGGTAATTTGAAGATGGATATGGTATACGTTGGTATTGCTTGAGCCACTGCCTTAATGAGAACATCTCTTCCTTCTTGGGAAAGAAGCTTCTTCTTCCATCCCTGGATCGCCTTTCGTATTATTTCCTTTATGTTGTTAAAAATCTCCTTCTTAGAATGGCCTACAACACTTGGAACACCCAGGTATTTCCCATGCTCATTAACCACAGTGATGCCCTAAATATTCTTCGCATTGGATATAGTCCTGGCAGATGTATTCTGTCTAAAGGAAATAGCCGATTTTTTAAAGTTCACTTTTTGGCCTGATGCTTTTTCATACTCTTCTAAGACTGCTTTGATTGTCATTGCTTCTTGTATATTGGCTTTGCAGAATAGGATGCTATCATCAGCAAACAACAGGTGAGATATGCCCGGGCCTTCTCTAGTGATTCTAATGCCATGGATATTGCCCTCTACTTTCACTTTGTGCAAAAGATCTAAAAAACCTTCTGCACAAGTCAAGAATAAATAGGGTGAGAGTGGGTCACCTTGTCTAAGTTCTCAAGATGGAACGATTTGAGATGACTGTTTCCCATTAATCAGAATCTTGTATTGTACAATTGTGACACATCTCATAATCAAAGAAATTCATCCCTGTTCAAAACCCAACATTGTCATCATATTCTCCAAGCACAACTACTCAACCATGTCATAAGCCTTAGCCATGTCCAACTTTAAATCCATAAAACTCTCATTCCCCATTCTTTTATTCTTCAGATAATGAAAGTTCTCAAAAGCAATTAAGATGTTATCCATAATTAGCTTACCTGGCACAAAAGCACATTGAGCCTCAGCGATCACTTTAGCTAGAACTGATTTTAGTCTATTGGCAATCACCTTCGAGATAATTTTGTATAGCACATTACACAAAGAGATGGGCCAGAAGTCAGTAGCTTTCTTTGGATTTATCACCTTTGGACTTAAAACCACCAGAGTCTCATTGATCAAGTCTGGCTCCTTACCCCCATTGAGACAATCTAGCGCCACCTGCATTACTTCCTCACCCACTATCTTCTAGAATCTTTGGTAGAACAATGCGGGTTTCCCATCGGAGCCTGGAGCTTTTGTGGGATGCATTTGCCCTACGGATTCCTTTATTTCTTGAGCTTCAAACCTTCTTATCAAACTCGCATTCATTTCATTTGAGACTTTCCTCTTAACAGTATTAGGCCAGAAATCCTTCAGTAGAGGTTGTGATGACTAAAATAGGCTCTAAAAGTGGTTAACAAACATGGTTTCGATTTCATCTTCGGTGTATAGCCAATTCTCCCCACTGTCTTCAATGCCTTATATCTCATTTATGCTCTTCCTTTGGGATGCTTTCGAATGGTAATAGGTTGTATTCTTATCCCCAAGAATCATCCAATCGGTTCTTCCACTTTACTTCACCATGATTTCCTCCGTCTATTCTAATTCTTCCAAGTCATGTTTGAGCTTTTCCTCTCTTACCAAGCTAGCTGAGGACGGGATTTGAGATTTTAATCTGCCAAGTTCAGTTGTCACATGCTTTAACTCCCTTTGCACATGATCAAAAGAAGTCTTGTTCCACTGTGATAACGCCTTACTCGTTCTAGATATCTTCCATGTAAGCCCATTCAGATCCCTAGCCTTGTCCTCTGTTCTTCATGCACTTTTAATTATCGGTTCACATTCTTCACTTCATAACCACATATGCTCAAATCGGTAACTTCTAGACTTGAGTTTTTCCCTAAGAGATTCTTCAACTCCATCCCCATACACAATGATAGGGCAATGATCAGAAGTTGTGCTTGTCAACAATTTCGTCTTAGCCTGAGGGAAAAGCTACAACCATTCCACATTCGCTAAAGCTCTGTCTAGCTTCTCTCTAACCAAATCTACTCCCCTCCTGCCACTATTCCACGTAAAATAAGTACCTGACTGGCTAAAATCCATCAAGTTGAGATCTTCCAAAGCGTCGCAAAATGCTTGCATTTTCCATCTTTCTCTGACCCTAGCTCCCCAGTATCCGTGCTCCTCTAAAACCTCATTGAATTCCCTTGCGCAAAGCAACGAAAAGTCTATAATTCCAGCTAGTCTTCTAAGAAGATGTCGTGAATCTCTCTATAGGGATGTGTATGGATTGCCATAGAAGCCGATAAATCTCCACCTCTGATCCTGTTCTTGTAACTTGACCACAACATCAATATGTCCCTTTGAAAAATTTCTGATGGAGACATCACAGTCCTTCTAAAGTAAACCCAGTCCGCCCCCCACGCCTTCCCTCTCCACCCAAAACGCATTTTGCATCCCCAATTTGATACGAGTCAACTCCCATTTGTGCTTCGGTAATCTGGTTTCCATCAAAAAAACCAGCTTGGAATCTTCTGCCTTCAACAGCAATTGAAGACTATGAACTGTCTGTGGGTTCCCAAGCCCTGGGCAGTTCCAAAATAAGGTACTCATTGGGCCCAGCGGTGGTACGCCGTAACCACCGCCTTCTCAATCGGGTCATCATCTTCACAGACTTTCATCCTCTTCGAATCACCACAGTTCTAGGTTTCGTCTTGCAGCTCCAAGGTGTTTTCATCAAAAATCCTCTTGGTTCCCTTTGTGGTGTCTCCATCATCAGCACCCGCCTTCCTCTTTCGGGCTAATTTCTTTCAACGTCTTGCCCTCGTTGCAGAATTTCCATTTCTGTGCTTTATTCCTATTGAAACAAAGAGTTCCTGAGTTGCAATTGGAGTCATCTTCACCCTTCGGGTTCGTACTCTACCCGGTATAAGCAATTTATTTCAACAACGCCAAACATTATATTGCAAAAAAAGAATCAAATTGTAGGTTGTGTTTGGAATTAATTTTTCTAATTTTTTCCCATTTTTTTAGTTTTTAATTTTTCATAATAAAATGAATCTAAAAATATAGCCATTTTGACTAAAGTTCAAAAGATTTACTAAGACCCTATCTGGACTCTCTAAAAGTAGTTTATTTTCAAAATAAAATAGTTTAAAATACGCTCAATAAAAAATTGAACTCTTTCAAAAATTAAAAAAAATGCAAAAAAGTATCTCAAATACTATAAAAAAGTAAAATTGTATTAGACATTTTAGCATAAAAATAGAAAATCAAATAACTATCCAAAACAAATTATTATAAATAATATTTTTCTTTTCCTCTTTCGTCTAAAATAGATAAACTCCTAAAAAAATTATTTTTTTAGACATTATAAATAGGCCTTAAAATTCGTTTTTTTTAAGGGTAAAAAATACCTTAGCGTCCATTTTAGAACCTAGGAGAAAAGGGGGAGAAAGGAGTACTAAATTATATTTTATTTCTATTTTGTTTAGATAAGCAAGTACTATTTTATTTGGTAAGCATTGTAGATGATTCAAAAAAGTATATTATCAATAAAACAAGACACGAGTTTCTCAAGTTTAAGATCCGAGTGAATGGCTCGACTAAACGGTGTAAGTACACGGTTTGAAAGTTACCATACGGTGCTCAGCTTAACCTATGCGACATCCCAGCTTACAAGAACTTAGGTCTCGACTGTCGTAAAGGAGTGAAGACATGGTCACCAATTTAAATCCAACTACTCGAGTGAAAGATTTGTGTATGGCTCGGGTGTACGGCTCAAAATGAGTGGTATGGCTATTGACGACAAGCAGATGATCCGAGCTGCTCACCCCTCTAGTAGCTCGGGTACAATACTTCTACTCGTAACTTGAGTCACTCATGACTCGAGCAACTCCTCTACTCGTAACGCGAGTCACCTATGGCGCGAGCTGCTCGCCTCTCCAGTAGCTCGGATATTTTTTCTATTTAACCGGTGTCGACTACTCTAATTCGGGTACTCGGATGATCACATAAACTACTAATTCCACTGGTGACTTGAATATGAACTACGAAGATGGTTAAGTATTTGAATTATACATTCCTTGACCTGAACTAATCAAAGCAGAAGTAAGTTAAAAGGCCCAAAAGACTCGCCCACTTTAGTTACTCGAGTAGGCTAATTTTACTCCATCAGTAAATCGGATATACAACTCCAAGTTACTCAAGTTACAAGAAGACCCAGACTTGAACTATATGAGTTACTGGGGATCCGATCTGCTGGGACCCCCTATAACTCAGCCAACTAATATCGATGTTCATCGTGTAGAGGCAGAAGGCATTCTATTGCTTAGACTATGAAGCGTAACCTGACTACGACAGTAGCTCTAACTACTTGCCATGGCACAGACCAAGAAGACAATACAGACTGTATTATTACTGTGGTACAGACCATGAAGACAGCACAGACTGTATTATTACTATGACACAGGTCGTGAAGACAGTACAGACTGTAATATAGCTCTGACTACTAAATCTTAATGAAATAGCACCGACTATGTGGCTCAGCACAGACTAAACAACCAAGATATAGCACAGACAATATGATTATAGATTCCTCTGAGAATTGAAAGACTGTCCTAGAGACAATGAAGATAATGGCAGTACAATCCTACACAGGACGTTGGGAGACATGTGATTTAGTGGCTAAGAAAAGGGATTTTTTGAGCTACGAGGCCTACCCACTCGAGTCACTCAAGTGACCCTGAGTCACTCGACCCGAGTGGGTCGGGTACTTCACCCGAGTGGGTCGGGTACCCACGTGGCACTCGTCGCCGACCTAGTTGAGTTGGAATAGAACACTTGGTCGATTATTGGGAGAGAATCTCTTGATTTCTCGAAGAACACCTTTCATGATCCGATTAGATCTCTTAAAGAGTCCTATCTGAATCCTAACATAACTCATCTGAGTGTTATAAGTAGGATGGATAGTCATGCTTTCGGATCAATCAGATTTTAATAGCTGAATACGTTTATACTGTCGAATTTCTAAACTCAGCTAGCCTTCTCCTTCACTCAATCTTGTCTCTCTTCATTCTGTGTTTTCTGATCATATTTGCATATTTAACCTCTCCGCATTTATTCTTTACTTATTTAATCTAAAGGACCCTACATTCTTTGGCGACTCCACTGGGGGAGGTGAATTTGTGAATAGTCAGTACTCAAAGCAGACTATATACAACACCAAGAGAAACCATGTCAGAAGGAAGATAGTAAGCCCTGGTGGCGTTATGGGCCTATCGAACAGCTAAGAGACCCTCTACCTCTGCTACCGACAAATACATTGAAAAAAAATAGAGAAAACTACAGTAAGTCCTTCTGAGCTTTGTCATTCGAGCCCATCGCCAAATAAGCAGGGTCGTCATTAGGGACCCGACTTAACTCCATCTCTAAATCTTGCTGGGCCTTGGAAAGATCTAACTCTGCGGTCGCTAGAGAAGCTTTCAAGTCGTCGACCCGTTGCATTACCAGTTCAATAGAAAGCTTTTTTCTTGAATCCGAACGAGGGACTCAGAGCAAAGAACGATAGAGCGAAGTAAGCTCAGTCTCTCATGCAGCCACGACAGATCTATCTTCACCAGCTCGAGATCATCAACAGCAACGCAAGAAGAATCCAACGAGGTTTGATCTATCTCCCCAACAGAGGAGTCTAATAGCTGTTGAATCAGAGAGCTTAGTATATAAAGAGTAAGGGTCAACAAAGCAGGAATCCTTAAGACAAAGTTTGAAAAAGTCCCTAGATGGTGAGCATAGATTACCTCCAGAAGCTGTAAGTCCGTCGAATCAACCTTATGCCCGAGGAAGAAGACAGGGGTCCCATCCGTGTGGCTAAGACCATGCATCGAAACATTTTCTAACATAGTCCCAATCTCCACCCGTGGCCTCGGGACAAGGATGTTTGGCTCGCCCTCACCTATGTGGAGATCCTTTGTGTTGGATCATCGTGCGAATTCTCCCCCGGCATAGGATTCTTCCACCTCAAACACTTGAAAGTTCAAAAGAGAGTCTGTATTGCCAGGAGCATCCATCCGAGCAGCATCCACGACTTCCTCCTCGGTCCCAAGTTGAGGACCCAAATTGGCAACGGCATCATCAACGGATGAGTCGAAACCCGAGGATGGAAGCGGAGGGGCATCCTTACCGAATGAAGATGGAGGGGCGGTGCTCCCATGACTAGGAGAGCTGGCGGATCCCACTTGCTCCTCGATAATTTCGGTCGAACGAATGGCTATTTGTCTCCTACGGCTGGCCACTAACTACAAGATGGGAATGTTGTCTTCCGAGTCATCACCCCAATTTGGTGGAACAGGGGTAGGAGAAGAGGAATGAGGAGGATGTGGTAAACCGTTAAAAAAAAGAGTAAGGGTATGGAACAGTTTGAATATTGGCAGAGAATTAGAGGAATCGAAATAATACCTGACGAAGGCGTTTCAAAGGTTAGCTCTCCCCCTCTGGTACTGTGGCTCGAGAAGGGCCAGATTCAACTCCAACGCTTGCGTTGGCCCATTTGGCAGCATGGGCCATTGAATGAGTAACTCGGCCTTCAACGGATTAAAGTGGATCGGCTGATGTGATGCTAGGAGCCTGAGCCATGTCTTGGCTGGAGGCCAAGACCGCATACCGGCCTCGAGTACGCTCGGTACGTTTGGGCAAGGGAAGACGACAAAAGGTGATTGACTTCAAAAGAGGCCGAACTGCTGCTCTCAGTGCCTCTATCTCAAGAAAATAGCAAAAAGAATTCAGGTTTTGTCTCCAGTATAGGGCGTGTTTTTCAGTATAACCCCCTATCTGCCCAAGTGAAGGTAATTCGATGACTGAGAGCTGAAAGGGTGCGATAAGATTTCCACGCAGAAAAGGGTTATAGCTACTGGCATAAGGGAATGTCCCGATACAAGGAACCGGAGTGCCCTGATCGAACCCAAATTGCCGCAACACCCGGTCAGGCCTGTAAGGAGAAACTCCGAAGCCCTCTTCGGTTAAGAATGGAAGAAGACCAGGGATGAGCATGGACCACACCATCATATGGGAGCTATCAAGGGAGGTCGCGGTCTCAAGCTGCAGGTGCTGAGGGGCGTCAAAATACCAATTGGAGGAAACAACCCCGACCAGAGCGGTGGTGTAAGGATAACAAATAAACTATGTGGGATGGACGAAGACTGGCATGAAATCTTTCCTGGTCCCTTGATTATTCCATTGCATAATAAGAGCATTCATCGAGGGGATCTCTTCGGTGGCGAGCTGACCATCCAAGTCAATGACTCGAGCCTTTTTGTGCGTGAAAAAAGAATGGGACGAGGAGCAAAGCAAGGGAATATTTCAAATAGCACTGTTTGCAGGAATGTGGTATTTACAAATGTAGCAATGTCATAGTGACCAACTGATCGCTCCATCTCAAGCGGAATGAGGTCTGGACGTCGGTATAGTGTCCCCAGGAATAAAGGAGCCAAAGGAATTTGTTCCTCGCGAGACAGTTGGGCTGCCAAAGAGAATACCAGTGAGCTGACGCTATATGGTGGGCTGTTGGGAAGTACGAATGTGGATAGGAACAGAGAGATAAAAGCATGAAGAATTAGGGCTGGGTTGCATTCAGCCCCGGGAATCTCCACGCGATCTTCGACTACATTCTTGGGCTGAATATCTTTGAAAAAATATCTAATCCACGACGCAGATGTGGATTTGGTTGATGAGCGACGAGTCTCGAGCTGGTTACCAAGGTCATCAAAATGGCTGCCATAATTGGCAGTAAGTGTTAGACAAGCCCAGAGCTCTGATGTAGTAGCATTGCCAGCCGCTGATATACGCTTAGGGTCGAAAATAGCTTGCCCTTGAATGTCAAGTTGGAGGAGTATGAACACATCTTCCGGAGTCGGGGACCACTCCCCCTAGGGGTTAGGAAAGAGTGGGAGTCAACGCTCCAATGGTTGATGAGGGCCTCCAAACTAGCTATGGATCTGCACATATGGAGGCTTTGAGAAATCATGACGGATGAGAGAATGCCTGCCTGCTCTAGTATGTGGCGGTAGGCACCATTTTGAATTACATCGTCGACCCATTCAGACCAACCGAAAGGGGGTCCAGAAGGTGTTTTGAATTGTAAGAATGAGAGGGGAAAATGCCCTCGCTCGATCTGTAAACGTGTAATGGAGGACGGGGTAATCATCTCGGCTTCCACGGGATCAGCCTCAGGATTGAGAATCAGGGGCTGAGTGGAAAAAGGAGGCCTCGGAGTGAATGCGTCGACGGCCCTCCAAAAGACGTCGCCCTTTCTTCCAAAAAATGGCATTGTACACCAGTCGATAAAAGGAAGAGCAGGGCGCGACTCCAGGTGGGTCCCACAATTACCAATATTAATAACGGAGGAAGGACGAGCAGCACGAGAAGCCATTACGACAGTAGGCAAAAGAGTTTTGAAGAAGCAGGGGCAAGGAATGCAAGGAAGCTTTGAAGGAGATGGGTCAGAATGGGGCCCCAAACTACTATTTAAAGGATAGAGACCAAAGATGAAGAGTCGAGCAGTAGATGGTGTTCGTGTGCACGCGTGCAAGTCAGGGCGTGATACACGCGCGAGAGTAAGTCGAGTGACTGGAGCATGTGCAGGGGGAAAAATGTAGATGATTCAAATAAGTATATTATCAATGAAATAAGACACGAGTTTCTCAAGCTTAAGATCCGAGTGAATGGCTCGACTAAATGGTACAAGCACACGGTTCGAAAGTTACCACACGGTGCTCGACTTAACCTATGCGACACCCCAGCTTACAAGAACTTAGGTCTCGACTGTCGTAAAGGAGTGACGACATGGTCACCAATTTAACACCAACTACTCGAGCGAAAGACTTGTGTATGGATCAGGTGTACGACTCAAATAAGTGGCATGACTATTGACGACAAGCAGATGATCCAAGCTGCTCACCCCTCTAGTAGCTCGAGTACAATACTTCTACTCGTAACTCGAGTCACTCATGACTCGAGCGCAACTCTTCTACTCATAACTCGAGTCACCCATGACCCAAGCTGCTCGCCTCTCTAGTAGCTCAAATATTTTTTCTATTTAACCGGTGTCGACTACTCTAATCCGGGTACTCGGGTGATTACATAAACTACTAATTCCACTAGTGACTTGAATATGAACTACGAAGAGGGTTAAGTATTTGAATCATACATTTCTTGACCTGAACTAATCAAAGCAGAAGTAAGTTGAAAGGCCCAAAAGACTCGCCCACTTTAGTTACTCGAGTAGGCTAATTTTACTCCATCAGTAAATCGGACATACAACTCCAAGTTACTCAAGTTACAAGAAGACCCAGACTTGAACTATACGAGTTACTGGGGATCCGAGCTGCTGGGACCCCCTATAACTCGACCAACTAATATCGTTGTTCATCGTGCAGAGGCAGAAGGCATTCCATCGCTCAGACTATGAAGCATAGCCTGACTATGACAGTAGCTCTGACTACTTTCCATGGCACAGACCATGAAGACAGCACAGACTGTATTATTACCATAGCACAGATCATGAAGACAGCACAGACTGTATTATTACCATGGCACAGACCATGAGGACAGCACAGACTGTATTATTACCATGACACGGGTCGTGAAGACAGCACAGACTTTAATGTAGCTCTAACTATCAAATCTTGATGACAGAGCACCGACTATGTGGCTCAACACAGACTGAACAATCAAGATATAGCACAGACTATATGATTTTAGATTCCTCTGAAAATCGAAAGACTGTTCTAAAGACAATGAAGACAATGGCAGTACAATCCTACATAAAACGTTGGGAAACAGGTGGTTTGGTGGCTATGGAATGGGATTTGTCGAGCTACGAGGCCTACCCATTCGAGTCACTCGAGTTACCCTACATCACTCGACCCGGGTGGGTCGGGTACCCACGTGACACTCGTCGGCTGATCTAGTTGGGTTGGAATAGAACACTTGGTCGATTATCGAGATAGAATCTCTTGATTCCTCGAAGATCAACTTTCATGATCCGATTAGATCTCTTGAAGAGTCCTATCTGAATCCTAGCATAGCTCCTTTGAGTGCTATAAGTAGGATGGATAGTCATACTTTCGGATCAATCAGATTTTGATAGCTGAATGCGTTCATACTGCCGGTATTCCAAACTCAGCTAGCCTTCTCCTTCACCCAACCTCGTCTCTCTTCGTTCTATTTTTTCTGATCACACTTGCATATTTTACCTCTCTGCATTTTTTCTGTACTTGTTTAATCTAAAGGATCCTACAAGCATAAATAAAAAAAGAAAAAGAAAAGTGTGCAATGTTATTTACTAATTTAATCTTATAATGAATGTGCTTTAAGGTTGTTTCATAAGGTTAATTTGGATATTGTATCGTTTGAGTATCTTTTCTCTACAAATTTATCTCTCAATTTTAGAGATATTCAAAAAATAGTCATTAATAAAAAAAACCATCTCTCTATTTTTTTCTGTATCTATTTTTCTTCTCTTTAATGAATAAAACGAATAATTAGAGAAAGAGATATAGTTTTTTTCTCTTTATAGCACTCAATTAAGAGCTTCATTGGTAACCCAAACTTTTTAACCTTTTAACTAAAAATGCAAAGAAATTTAACATATTATTTGGCAAAAATTTTAAAAAAACTATAAAAGTCAAATTAAACCACTGATTCCTAAAATATTTTATTTAAATTTCTACCAAATTCTAAAAAATAAATGCCAACTATATAAAATCATTACAATCAACTATATCGAAAGGTAATAGTGTTGAACTTGAACAAAAAATCAAAAAAAAAACTAATTTTTTACCCAACTAACTTTTAAAAAATTAGCTGAAAAATTAATTTAGCAAACAATTTACTTTTAACTCAATTTTCTATTAACTGCAAACACAAAAGAATTTTAAAAAAAAAAACTTGCTTTTAAACTACTTTAAAGATTTGTTTGTTATTTCGAATTAGATTAGAATGAATAGAAGAGATAAGTAATACTGAGATTCCACGTGTTTTTTTTTCTTTAGAATTATGGGTGGAATTACTGTTGGGAGAAATATATCGCAATACAAGATCTGCTCGGTGGTCTAGAAAATACATCTTTATAATATATAACGATTACAATAAATTGAAATTATAAAAAACGACATATAGAAAAATAACATGAAAAGAATATGCAAACTGACTCTTGGAAATGCAGTTTCCTTAAGAATAATCCACCGCCTACTGAGGATGTTGTAGGTTTTCCACCGGCGTCACTCTTCCAGGATAAAACGGCTGACACGATCGTTGGAACACCACCAAAGATCGGCTACAAACGTACCCCGTCTGCCTTTCTCTCTCTTACTCTCACAGTTTTGAAATCTGTCTGTATCTCTTCTTTTGTTCTTACCTCTTCACTTTACTGCTTTATTTTTTTCTGCGCTGAAAATATGATGGGATGACAGATTTATAAAGACTTTTACCCATTGAGAGTTATAAAATGAATCAATGACCATTGAATTATATTGATTCTCGGAATTTATTTGCCAATTGAATGGCCAATTCAATTGCAATTAAATTCTGTTATTGAATTCTGAAATTCAATGGCCAATTAAATTCACAAAATTTCAACAATTACAAATATATATTGTGAGAGTTAATTTATATTTAGTAAGAGTGGGATATATAATATGATATGAGTTGTAAAGTTACTAGCAATTACTCGTGTCTAAAAGCACTTCAAATTTAATTTTATCATAAAGTTAATTTTTAAATAGTGAACAATCTTTTTAATTATTTAGAATAACCTATTAAAAATAATTTTTATTAGTCTTACTCTTAATTTCGATTTAAGCAAAAACAAATATATATGTATATCAAAATTTAAATGGATTAAATCAACTATTTTTTAAACTATGTATATAAGTATACATATTAAAAAATATATTTTATACAATATATTTTATACTTTTACTTTTTCTATTTTTATAAGAGATAAAAAAAATTGAATTTAAAATAGAGAGAGTATTAAATTTGAATTGAAAAGACATAGGAGTTGATTAGTGAGATAAGGGGGAGATAGAGAAAGACAAAAAAAAAAAGAGTAAAAAGGCAAGAAAAGTATAAAGAAATTTTAACCTTTGGATATGTCATAGACAAATATTATATTAAGAGTGTTGTATTTTACAAATAAATATTTTTACTATTTAATAAAAATAGAAAATAATTTAGTACTTGATACTAATAATAACAATGAAGCTTGATATTATTTTTTCTAAGAATAAACTGACATCTACTGAATTATTAATATGAGTCCAATAATATAATACAAATACAAGACTATTAATATTTTTTTTTTTTTAAAGAACAATTTGATTTACTTTCGTTTCTCTTTATCCAATTCAATCCGTGCTCAGTACAACAACAAACAATGAGAGAAGCACTTAAAAGTAGCTTTTTTGTGGTATAAAAAAGCTAAAGTTGCACCTTACAAATACAAGGGGTTGTTCAAAAGCTAGTTGTAGAATTCGAGAAACGAGTAAAAGGCAAGCCAGAGCGTGCGTTAGCAAAAGGGAATATGATCCTGATTTTTCTTTCCGAAGACTTTTACAAAAAGTAGTCTGACGAAGCCAAAAAAAAATTAATAGAAAGTTAAAAGAATCCCAAAAAGGTTCATTAAAACTTACATTTTTCTTCACTTTGGTACAATCACTGTATTAATGCTATTAATCATTAGACCGCACAGACTTTTTTCTAATTGAGGCGCTCCTTTCTAAGAAATCTTTTGGCAACTTGATTTGAATATGAATTTTTAAATCTAAATCACTTTAAGTTAAAATGTTAAAATGTTAAAATGTTTATTTAATTAAAAAAGTAATAACTTTTAAGCGTGTGTTTGGATTTGTTTTGTTTTAGTAATTTTTAAATTTTTTGGTTTTTTTGTAAAAAAATAGATGTCAAATTATGTAGAAAAAATAGAAAAAAATAAGAAAAAACCTAGCTAGCCCAAATCAGTTAACTTTTTTTTAGTTTTAAAACCAAAAAACTTAAAAAAAAAGCTAGTCCAAATAAAGGTTAAGTTACTAAAAAAGTTAAATAAATCGAATGTGAAATTTCAAGACTATCCTTATATGTCCAAAAAAGACAAAAAAAAAACCTAAACAGGTAATATTGAAAATTATTATAAAAAAAACTAAAAAAATCTAAAAATAAATAAGCTAAAAGATGGGGGGTGAAAAATAAGATTTTTCGGCCCTTTAAGCTTTAAGCCAAAAGCCAAAAGCTAAAAATTGATTTAAAGCCGGTTTAAAGCCGATAGCCAAACGAAAGCTAATTAGAAATTGAAAAATGCTAAAGTCCTTATTGCCAAATCTAACTTATTTTCTGTTTAGTTAAAATTATTAAAAATAATAATATTGCTCATTTGACAAATAAATAATTAAATAAAAAATTATTTTTTAAAATATTATATTCAAACTCTCACCTTATTCTAAAAAATAATAATACTAATATTTGATTATTTATTTACTACTAATGTAAACTATATATAATTAATATTATTAACTATATAGAAAAATAATATTGTTCAATTTAAATAATAAGCAAAAAAACTAACTTTTTACCCAATTAATAAACTTAAAAAAATTGTTTAAATGTTAGTTTACCAAATAATTTACGTCGAATCCAACAAATTTTTGACTAAGATTATAAAACATAACTTTTAAACTAATTATCAATGCCCCAAAAGAAGCTAAGTAGACTCTAAGGCTCCGTTTGTTTTAACGAAAAAAATTTTAAAAAAATATTTTCACTTTTTTTGGTATTTGCTACGACGAAAATTAAAAGTCAATGAAAAACATTTTGAAGTTAATAGAAAATAAATTGATTTTAATGAAAAATATTTTCCACTTTTCTAAGGCGAAAAATATTTTTCACCATTACCATTGCACCACCATCAACACAACCATTCTATCACCAATACCACCAATCTAGGATTCAGAGAGTCGAGAATCTGAGTGTTCGGGTTCCCAAATTCCCAAAAATCCAGGATTCCAGCGGTTTTGGAGTCACAAGGTATAGATACCCCAATTTGACCCCGCCTAATCTTAGGAGAATCCGATGATGAAAACAGGTGGAATAGTGTCTCAGTACGATTCTCGGAAGTTGATCCAAGATCGGTATTTGAACCCAGTCATCAAAAACCTTCAAAATCACCGAAACCAATGAAATTTACCAAATCATCGATAACTTGTTGCCTAAGTCATTGTCAGAAGTGGCGACTGCCATGTCCATTGTGGAGGCCGTCAATAGAACATCTTGGAAACCTTAGCCAAAAGTGGCGGCTGCCAACTCCAACATGGTGACCGACAACTCACATTATGGCGGCCGCCAATAGAACCCTGTGGAACCTTTTCCAACCCAGCGGCCGCCAACTTCAAATGGCCTGACGTGTCTCAAAACGTGTCAAACTGTCATTGTTTGAAGAATTCTATAAATGCCGTAACTCGACGTACGTTTTCAGAACGAATTTTGAGTGGGAGAGACTCTGACGATATACCAAGTGATCTCGATCCCCGACGCCGAAACTCTGCCGACTCTGCCGAGATACCAAGTCTCTAATCTCCTATACCTACATTGAAGCCAACATTGCTTGGATCACTCCCCGAGAATTAGACCACCGAAGCACATTCCCCGACTTGAGGATTTCTTAGCGATCCAAGTACTTTGCTTGGATCCCCGATCCTTCTAACTCCATTCCCTCTCTTTTAGAGTGACCGGATTAAGTTCAAATTCAATTCGTGCATTTCTTTAGTTTATGATTTGCCTTGTTTATTATTCAATTTACTTCATATAATT
>JAUMHN010306708.1:0-18439 GCA_032360265.1 Heliamphora ciliata
CTCAAGACATAATTTGAGTTAGGGCCGGGAGTTCAGTTAGGACCTTTAGTGGAATAAGTTCTGGTTCGTACGGGAAAAGATCTAACTCGGGGATAGAGTTAGGGATATCCGGTTTTGTCGTACGGTTAGCCCGAGTCCTATACTTCCTCGTGATCTCTCACGTAGCCCACTATACGCACGGTTATATTTCTTATTAGTTTCGATTATTATTTAATTTAATTAGAATGCCAGTTTTGCCACCGGGAACATTCAGGAATTAAATTAAATAATGAGGGGCAGTTTTGGTTTTTGGCACACCTAGGGATTACCCCCTAAGTAGCCTGCCCTAGGTGTTGATGGGTTTATTTTTTATGTTAAGTATATAAATCTTCTTATCCTTTTAGGAAAGGGAGGATATATACTAAATATAATATATTCTTATATATATCAAGAGCAGGCTTATATATATAAGAGGGAGAGAAAAAGAGAAACCCTAACCCTAATCCCCTCTCCTAGCCGCCGCCCCCTCTCCACTTTTGGCAATTAATTTTGCCTTCTTGTAGATAAGTGTGTGAGAAGAAAAAAAAAAATAAGAGAACTCTTCGATCGGTATCGGTGCCCACACACCGTGATCGTCATAGTGCGTTCGGGACATATGTGAAAAGGTTGCAAGGTCGTCGTCAACGTATTCGGAACTTCTTGAAACTTTTCGACAAGTTTCATAAAGGTATTATACTATTAAGATTAATATAGTTCTTAGTTTTCATGAAAAACACATACGTCGTTTTTTACGGTCACGGCGTGGTTGAAAATTTTTTTCCTCTCCAACAGCGTTCTCGGCTATGTGTTCGAGTGAAAAATAACGTTTTGGTTACTACTTTTCTTTACAGCGAAAACGTTATCTGCATCATTGATATGCATGGTTTTAAGGATGGAAATGTGATGTTTTATGAAGTAAAACTATTTTGAGGCTCGTGTTAACCTGATGAAAAATTTGTGGTTTTGGGTTGGAAAAACCTTTTTGGCTCTTGTGGTTGAACCTGTATGCTTATAATTGCATAACCTGCTTTACAGTTTTATAGTCTGTTTCTATTGGGCTTCGGCTCACGGTGTGGGATTTTGCTGTAAAACTTTTTTCAGGTAAGCGTGGTCCTGTAGGTTGACCAGGTGGTGCCCGGAGGAGGTTGATAACCAGACCTTGTTGTCTTATTTTGTTAGGCAGTTTATACGTTTCGGTACATGTTTCATTTTTCAATATAACATGTTGTAAAACATATGTAATGAATATGAATGTATGCATGTTTTAATGCTTTCGAGAGAACCTTGGGTTGGTTGGTGCTTTCCGTAGTATCATACTACGTTTTTCATTGTTGGGTTCAACGGTTTACAAATGGAATTTTCAAATGATTTATGTTTCATTTAAACTCTTGTGCTTCGAGGAAGATTTTGGCACGGCCTAAGCTTCTTTTAAAACGAAAGGATTTTTTTATCCAAAACATGTATTTTGTTATTCGTAAATGGCTTAGCTTAAGGGCCACAACCGCAGTCTCTTGGCTGCTCTTTTAAATCAAATAAACCCTCGGTAGTACATTTTTACAAATGTTTGGGCCTTTTTTAGCTTTCTGGCTTTAAATCCCCTTGGTTTGGGCGATTTTGGTGGTTGTTGTGGCTTTTCATGTGACTCGAAATTTGGGGCGTGACAACATGGTATCAAAGATCTAGGTTCGAATTATTTATGAGCCGTGGGAAGAGAGTGTGTTACCTTGCAAGGATGTGTGTGTGCTTGGGTGCAAGTGTTTGGAACATGAGCATGTTGATGTCGTGTGTTAGCCCAAGTGATTTTTATTTTGATTTTGATGATTTTCATAATTCATTTTCTAAGAATAAATGGTTTTAAATGGATAATATATTATATTTTCAAAATAAATGTGTTAACACATCTTGAACAATTAAGTTGACACCTTAGCCAAAAAGAAATGACTTATATCTCAAAAAGGTTTAAACACTCAAGTATTCTTGAATAAGAATATTTTGTGTTAATCTTAATTAAAAATTAAGTCAAATACTTTTAAGGTAAAATATACTTGGAGCTTATCAAGTGTGTCAACACCCATTGATCAAATGTTTGACACCCTAACTATTTTACAAGTTGATCTTCTGGTATAAAAGAGTTAGTGTCGACACAAATAAGTTGTGTCAACACAAAAGGGCCGAAGCTCTTAGGACACAATTTGAGTCGACACAAAAGTCATTCTCACTTTTGGTATCCAGAAGTTTCGGTCGACACAAATAGAAGTTGTGTCGACACAAAATAACCGAGACCTCTTGCAGATTTTTTGTGCCGACCCCAATTCCAAATGTGTCGACCCAAAAGTCCCAAGCCTGCCTGCAGAATGTTAGTTTCCACGCCAAGACCAAATGTGTCGACACAAAAGAATCAAGGATTCCTGTAAAAATTTAGTGTCGACACCAAAGGCAAGTTGAGTCGACACAAAATGGTTCCTTCGGATGCAAAAGATTCAAACGCAGATTCAAATGTCTTAACACCAGAATGTTGGAAAGTAAAATGCAGAAATTGTGTCAACCCCTCAGAAAATTCGTTTCGGCCCAACTACTTAAAGAACCCTGCCCTAGACACTTTGTGTCGACACCAAACGTATTTGTGTTGACACCGGCGACGAAAATTCAAATCGTGACATTTCTCAACGGTTGGATTTTTGGCATTTATTGATCTCACCTACCTCTAACGGTCATAAATACACAAGAACTTATATAAGGAGTAACTTCTCAGTACTTAAGAAGATTGGAGACTTGCATTTACTGTTCCATTACTCAAATCAATCTCAGAAATTTCAAGCCCATATTTATTGCTGTAACTCCAGTTGTTGTTCCTCATCTCTCTTTAACTTCTCTTTTATTATAAATCTTTTATGTAAAAAGAGTGAGTGTTCTTCCTTAATACATCTCATTTATTGTATTAAAGGGTGAGTCAACCTTTATCCTTTGAGTGAGTGAGTAAAACTTATCAAAGAAGAGTTCAAGAGAGATTACAAGAAAATATGGGCTTATTTTCATTGGATTTTTTTGAAGCTAAAATAGGTTTGTGAATGTGCTCGTAAATATTCAGTTCATTCAAGCAAAGTCTTGATGATTGTAAAGGTTTGGAATACGCCCGTGAAGTATTCTGAATAGTGAAAATACTCAAGGGAGATCTTGAGTAGTGGACGTAGGCTAGGATAAAGCCAAACCACTATAAATCTCTGGTGTCAGGTTCTATTTCTCTATCCATCAACTTTTAATATTTACATTGCTTCAATATTAACTTATCTTGTTTTATTTGATTGCAATATAAAAAGAGTTTTGAAAAAGATTTTTCAAATTGCAATTTATTTTTTAAAGACCCAATTCACACCCCCCCCCCCCCCCACCCTTTTCGGTTGCCTAGATCTAACAATTGGTATCAGAGCTTGGGCACTTGTTTTTGACTTAACAGTTTAAGAGTTTTATATGGCAACCACTAGCATCGGACCTATCCAATCCAAAGGTCAATCGACCAATAAACCTCCCTTATTCAATGGAACAAACTATAACTATTAGAAGGCTAGAATAGGAATCTATATTAAAATCGTAGATTACGGCCTTTGGCGGGTTATCATAAATGGACCCAAAAGACCCACCAAAACTATTGAAGGGGCTGTTGTCCCTAAACCTGAGGCCGAATGGACTGAAATCGACATAAAGGAGATGCAAAAAAATGCTAAAGCCATGAATCTCCTGTACTGCTCACTTGACCCAAATGAGTTCAATAGGATCTCGACTTGTGACACCGCTAAAGAAATTTGGGATAGACTCGAAGTTGCCCATGAGGGTACCAATCAAGTGAAAGAGTCAAAAATTAGTCTTCTTGTTCATAATTATGAATTATTCCAAATGAAGCATGATGAAACAATTTCTAATATGTTTACTCACTTCACTGATATTATAAATGGACTGAAATCTCTTGACAAGAATTACACTAATGCAGAAATGGTAAGAAAAAACCTGAGGTGTATGCCAAAGAGTTTGGAAGCAAAGGTCACGGCCATACAAGAAGCCAAGGACCTGAACAGGCTCAGCCTAGAAGAACTTCTTGGTTCTCTCATGTCCCATGAGATGAACATCAAGATGGATGATGAGGAAGACATTAAAAAGAAGAAAGGCAATGCTTTCAAGTCTTCAACTCATGATGAAGAATCTGAAGAAGAGTCCTCCAGTGATGAAAATGAAGACATGGCTCTCATCACAAAGAAGTTCAAGAAGTTTCTTAGAACTAAGAAACAAGGAGGAAGAAAATTTTTCAAGAAAGAAGGATACAAGGGAGAGCCAAACAAGTTCAAAGGTGATTCCAGCAGATTCAAATCAGAACACAAGGATGAAATAATCTACTACGAATGCAAAAAACTTGGACATATCAAAGCTGAATGCCCTCAGCTCAAGAAGCAATTCAAGATGGGCTTCAAGAAAGCCATGATAGCTACTTGGGGCGAAAGAGATGACAGCAGCTCTGAAAATGAAAATGAAGAAAATGAAGTTGCCAATCTATGTCTTATGGCCAGAGAAGATAATGAGATAACTCCTGACCCTTTTTTCTTAGTAGAATTGGAAAATACTTTTGAAAATTTGTATGATGAGTTAAGAAAATTAGGTGCTAAGAATTTTATTTTAAAAAAATTAGTTATTTCCTCCTCAATTGAAATAGACTTTAAAAAGTGAAAATTTTATTTTGACAAAACGAGTTTCTGATCTGAAAAATGAAAACAAGATTTTGAATGAAAAGGTTGAAGATCTTACAAAAATTGTCTATAAGTTTACTCAAGGAAAGAAAAAATTGGATAAACTTCTTGGAATGCAAAAATGTGTTTTTAACAAAGCTGGAATTGGTTATATGCCCAAGAAAAAATAAAAATTCTTAAGCAACATTTTTGTCAAAGCATCATCAAATCATTCAAATGCCACTTGTTTCCCCTGTTATGAGTATGGACACGTTGTCACACACTATCCATACAGAAAATCTCCTAATATTTCTGTCAAAAAGACTTGAGTTCCTAAAGGAACACATCATCAAAGAACTAACATCAAAGGACCCAAGAAAGTTTAGGTACCAAAGATCAAAACTTGATTCTCCTTGCAGGTATGTCTCAAATCCTCATTCAACGAGGGAATGTGGTATCTCAATAGCGCTTGCTCAAGGCACATGATAGGCGATAAATCGATGTTTGCATCGCTCAAGCCCAAAGATGGTGGATTTGTGACTTTTAGAGACAACAGCAAAGGGAAATCATAGGAATTGGCTGCATTGGTAAAATTCTTTCCTCTTCTATTGAAAATGTTTTGCTTGTTAATGGTTTGAAACATAACCTTCTTAACATAAGCCAACATTGTGACAAAGGCTACAAAGTTGTGTTTGATCATGCTAAGTGTGTTATTGAAGATTCAACCAATAACAAAATTATTCTTGAAGGTCATAGGCATGAAAATGTTCATACATTTACTCTAAATGATCTTCCTAAGAATGACACCAAGTGCTTAGCCTCCTTGAGTGACAATAGTTGGTTATGGCAAAGAAGACTTGGACATGCACACATGAACTTGATTTCTAAACTTTTGAAAAATGAATTACTGATTGGGTTTCTCCAAATCAAATTTGAAAAAGACAAAGTGTGTGATGTATGCCAACAAGGCAAACAAATTAGAAGTTCTTTTCATTCTAAAAATTAGATTTCAACGTCTAGGCCATTACAACTATTGCATAGGGACTTATTTGGTCCAACAAGAACTTTAAACCTTGGAGGCAAGAGACACGCATTTGTTATTGTAGATAACTTCACTAGATATACTTGGGTACTATTCTTAGCTCATAAGGATGAAACTATTGCCTCTTTTACAAAACTGTCTCGGAGAGTTCAAAATGAAAAAGGTTTTCAAATCACAAGTATCTGAAGTGATCATAGTAGAGAATTTGAAAACAAAGATTTTGAAAAGTTTTGTGATGAAAATGGTATTAACCTAATTTCTCTACTCCTAGAACCCCTCAACAAAATGGAGTTCTTGAGAGGAAGAATAGGACATTGAAAGAAATGGCTAGAACTATTCTCTGTGAAAATAATCTACCAAGATACCTTTCGGCCGAGGCTGCCAATACCACTTGTTTCATCATAAACAGAGCTATGATAAGAGTTTCTCTCAAGAAAACTCCATACGAGCTATGGAATTGAAGAAAAACCTAACATCAGTTATTTTTGTGCTTTTGGGTGCAAATGTTTTGTTTTAAACAACAATAAAGAACTTATGGGCAAGTTCGACATAAAATCTGATGAAGGTATTTTTCTAAGATATTCTATTTCTAGCAAAGCGTATAGAGTTTTCATGAAAAGTACCCTAGTTGTTGAAGAATCTATACATGTTTTTGATGAAACTAACCTTGGTTCTTCAAAGGATTCATGTGAAAATAACCTTGTAGACATAGAAAAAGGTATGGAAAATATCTTTATCAAGGAAAAAAAGAGCAAAATCAAGAGGAAGCCTCAAATCTATAACAAAATGCACCCCAACAGATAACAGAATCTGATAATCTAGAAAATTTAGATTTACCTAAAGAGTAGAGGTGTACTCATGGTCACCCAAAAGATCTAATCATTGGTGATCCATCTCAAGGTATCAAAACTCGCTTTTCTCTACATAATGTTTGTAATTTAGCATTCCTTTCTCAAACTGAACCAAAAATTTTTGAGGAAGCCAAAAACGATGAATTTTTTATCTTGGATATGCAAGAAGAGCTAAGCGAATTTAAAAGAAACAAAGTTTAGACTTTAGTCCCAAGACCTAAAGAACACTCCATTATTGGTATAAAATAGGGTTTTAGAAATAAAATGGATGAAAATGGAGTAATTCTTAGGAACAAAGCTCGATTGGTAGCCTAAGGTTACAATCAAGAAGAAGGCATCGATTTTGATGAGACTTTTGCTCCTGTGGCTAGGCTTGAAGTCATTAGGATGTTGCTTGTTTTTGCTTGCTTTAAAATTTTCAAACTCTGTCAAATTGATGTCAAAAGTGCCTTTTAAATGGTTTTATCTCGGATGAAGTTTATGTGAAACAACCTCCTGGCTTTGAAAATCTAAATTTTCCAAACCATGTTTACAAACTTACCAAAGCTCTTTATGGTTTAAAACAAGCACCAGAAGCTTGGTATGAAAGGCTCTCTTAGCAAATTTTTGATTGAAAATGAGTATTCTAGAGGAAAAATTGATACCACCCTTTTTATAAAGTCTCAAGGAAGTGGCATGCTAGTTGTACAAATTTATGTAGATGATATAATTTTTGGTGCAACTAACGAATCTCTTTGCAAGAAATTTGCTAAGTGTATGCAGGGAGAATTTAAAATGAGCATGATGGGTGAGGTTAACTACTTCCTAGGACTTAAAATCAAACAAACTCGAGAAGAAATCTACATCAATCAAGCTAAGTACACGAGGGACATATTGAGGAGGTTTGACATGCTCAAGGCAAAGCCTATGGGAACTCCAATGTGTCCTACAACAAAACTTGATAAAGATGAAGACGGCACAACAGCGGATGAAAAGCGCTATAGATGTAAGATCGGATCCCTCTTATATTTAACTGCTAGTAGGCCGGATATTATGTTTAATGTTTGCATGTGTGCTAGATTTCAATCTAATCCTAAGGAATCACATGTGACCGCTGTTAAGCGCATCCTTAGATACCTCTTAAGAACACAAAACCTAGGATTATTCTATGCTAGAGGAATAGCCTTTGAATTATTTAGTTATTCGGGTGCTGATTTTGCCAGATCCAAAGTAGATAGAAAACGCATAAGTGGTACTTGTCAATTCTTAGGACACTCACTAATCTCTTGGTTTAGCAAGAAGCAAAACTCAATGACCTTGTCTACAGCCGAGGCTGAGTATATTGCAGCAGGAGACTGTTGTGCACAAGTTCTTTGGATGAGATAACAATTAGAGGACTATGGTTTTCATTTAGATCATATCCCTATTAAATGTGATAATACAAGTGCAATTAATATATCCAAGAACCTAATACAACACTCAAGAACCAAGCACATAGAGATTAGACATCATTTCATAAGAGATCATGTGCAAAAAGGAAACATTGAACTTGAATTTATAGGCTCCGATTACCAGTTAGCGAATATTTTCACAAAATCTTTAAATGAATAAAGAATATGCTGTATTAGAAGAGAACTTGGGATGTTATGTGCTCCAAATTGATAATTTATATGCCATACTAACCATATCTTTTAGTTCATTTCAAAATGCCTGATGTTCTTTCTTTAATGTGAAAATGTGTCGACACAACTTGAAAATGTGTCGACACAAATGTGTGAAGTGCCGACACAAAACTGCATAGAAGTGGCACTATAAGGAAAAGTATCGACCCCATTCTATTCAGTGTTGACACCGTAGTTTTTCCTGACTCTCGGTAAATTTGTGTCGACACCAAGATATACTGGGTCAACCCAAATGTCCGAATGTGTTGACACCATATGAACAATGTGTCAATACCATTTTCGTGTTTCTATACCCACACGTGATACGAATCGTGTTGACACCAAATAAAATTTGTGTCGACACAAATCGTTAAGTCTACATATAGACACGTCGGTCCCCGAAACGTCATTTCGCTTCCCGCTCTCTCTCTTTATAAACAGTTCATCTCCCGTCTTCTCTTCTTCAAACCCTGAGTCGACCCCTCATCTCCGTCTCAAATCCAAACCCAAATCCATCAAGATGCCACCCAAAACGGTGGGGAAAGGATTGAAGAGAATCGGAGAAGGCTCATCCTCGAGCCCTAGAATGTCAAAGTGGAAGAAGACAACTAAGACAACGACGACTACGATGGCGACAGCGACAACCACCGTTCCACAAAATGTTGCCTCCTCTGAGGTAATCTCTTTTCAAACTCCTAAGATTCGACAATTGTGTTTCTCTTCTTTTATGAATCACAAAATTTGTCTTGATCGTAGCATAAACTTTGAATTCTTTGATTCTATCGAAATGAGGTTTAAGGACCTTTTCTCGGGCCTTGGGTGGGAATGGCTTCTTCATATCTAAGAACCACACTATCCCATACTAGTTAAATCTTTCTATGCACACTTCCACATATCCCTAGTTTCGACCCCTACCATCACCACTTGGGTGAATGGTAAAGACATCGTTTGACCCCATCCTCTTTGAATGAAATTCTTGGGATTCCCAAAAGGGAAATCTGCGTTTACCATAGCCAAAAACCTATTGGGGTTGAAGGTTTTTCTTTTTCTGAATCTGTTAAAAATATTTTTGAGAATGAGGACATCGACCCCACTAAGCCTTTAGAGGCTGATTCTTTGAAGCCAGAGATGCGTCTTTTGCATTATATGGTCAACCATATTTTCTTTTCTCAAATGGAAAAATTTGGTGATGTCTCATACATGCACATTTTCATAATGTGGTGTATTCTTGAAATGCAAAAGTTAGACCTAGGCTTTTTGTTCATATCCCATATGCTTCATTCCCATGGCAAGAAAAATTTCTCTCTGCCTCAAGGGATGTACCTCACACGTGTTTTTCACCACTTTAGCATTGATATATTTGAAGAAAAGGCTGTTGCATTTTCTAAACATGATCTATATGGCAAGTCCTCCCTAAAGCATATGCAAATTGCAAATGTGGATGGTGCTTGGACCACCACTCATAGAGGTACCCCAGCATCTGCTAGATCTTCTCCTCCATAGGCTCCTAGAAACATTTCCTCCATCCCCATTGACCTTGATTCTCCTCCAGCTAGACCTGATCATAGTGGACCCTCCAGTACTCCTGGTCCATCTCACTCTGCTCCTCCTCATCCCACATCTACTCCTGTTCCCCCTACTGCTATTGCATCATCATCCTCTGTTCCTGCTCAAGTGGACCTCTCTGAAGTTCTGTCATCTATCAACTCTGTCTTCTGAAGTCACTCTCTTCTAGGCCAAAGTTGACCAAGATTTCTTTGACTTGCATCATACTGTCTCTGCACTCTCTAAGAACGTTAAACATCTTGATAAAACCAACCGTAGGTTCAGACGAGATGTAGGAAACGCCACTGATGCAGGGAGAGCCCTCTACAAGACCATGGATGAAAACATTGCATCCATTATCACTTGCAACAAGGCAATCCTCCATCAGGTGCGCAAAGAGTATGACCAAGGCATCGTCACAGCAGTTCACACACACTCCTAGAAGGTGGAAGAATACCTCACATGGATCAAGGAAGCTTGGCCTAAATAGTTCAAATCCAAAGAAACGAAGGAAGAGAAGACAGGAAGACTCAAGCGCGAAGCTGACCTTGCTTTGGCAGCATGATGGGAAGCCCTTGCAGCGGGTGAAGCAAAAGACGAGCGATCACGCTCTGCCAAAGAATGAGCTTCTGCTAGCAAGGACAAAGCCAAGGCTAAGAAGGAATTCAAATGCTTCATGGATGATCAGTAGCCACAATTTTTTTTGACGATTCCAAAAGGGGAGAAAGTGAGACAAGGGGAGTGGAAATGAAGAAGAGGGGAGTTACATTTTTTTTTTTTGGCAAGAAGGAGAAGTTGTAATAGTTTTTTTAACATACATTGCTTTTAATTAACTATTTATATGGGTTGAATGGTTTAATTGCTATGGATGTTTGAACATTTCTTTTGTTTTGGATGAATTTTGAATAAATGGTGAATATTGCTCTTATGTTAATTATATCTGTTCCTTACACCTTATTCTTTTGGCTATGAATGTGTGTTGAATGGATTGCACATGAAATTGGATATGATTGGTTAAATTACTTTGCACACATTCACTATTTTACACAAATTTTAATAAACTCAGAATGTTTCTTGATCATTTGTTTCAAATCATGTTAAAAATTGTATGCTTTCACTCTGATGTATACCTAGCTTTTATAATTGCTTTTAATGTTTAAGACATATCGATAAGAGGAGAACCCTTGTTGAAAAATATTTTAAATTATTTTCTAGAAAATGTAAATATGGTTGTAATCATCAAAAAATGAGAGATTGTTAGCCCAAGGCTTTTTATTTTGATTTTGATGATTTTCATAATTTATTTTCTAAGAATAAATGGTTTTAAATGGATAATATTTTATATTTCCAAAATAAAAGTGTTAACACATTTTGAACAATTAAGTTGACGCAAAACAACCGAGACCTCCTACAGATTTTTGGTGTTGACCCCAAGTCCAAATGTGTCGACCCAAAAGTCCCGAGCCTGCCTGCAGAATATTGGTTTCGACCCCAAAACCAAATGTGTCGACACAAAAGATCTGAGCCTTCTTGCAAAAATTTAGTGTCGACACCAAAGGCAAGTTGAGTCGACACAAAATGGTTCCTCTGGATGCTTAAGATTCAAATGAGTCGACACCAGATTCAAATGTGTCGACACTAAAATGTTGGAAGGTAGAATGCAGAAATTGTGTCGACCCCTCAGAAAATTCGTGTCGACCCAACTACTTGAAGAACCCTGCCCTAGACACTTTGTGTCAACACTAAAGGTATTTGTGTCGACACCAGCGAGGGAAATTCAAATCGCGACAGATCTCAACGATTGGATTTTTGACGTTTATTAACCCCACCTACCTCCAACGGTTATGAATACACAAGAACTTATATAAGGAGTAACTTCTCAGCATTTAAGAAGATTGGAGACTTTCATTTACTGTTCCATTGCTCAAACCAATCTCAAAAATTTTAAGCTCACATATATTGCTATAACTCTAGTTCTTGTTCCTCATCTCTCTTTACCTTCTCATTTATAGTAAATCTTTTCATTAAAGGTAGTGAGTGTTCTTCATTAATACATCTCATTTATTGTATTCAAGGGTGAGTCACCCTTTATCCTTTGAGTGAGTGGGTGAAACTCATCAAAGAAGAGTTCAAGAGAGATTACAAAAAAATCGGGGCTTATTTTCATAAGATCTTCTTGAAGCTGAAATAGGCTTGTAAATGTGCCCGTAAACATTCAGTTCGTTCAAGCGAAGTCTTGAAGATTGTAAAACCTTGGAATATGCCCGTGAAGTATTTTGAATATTGAAAATACTCAAGGGAGATCTTGAGGAGTGGACGTAGGCTAGGATAAAACTGAACCACTATAAATCTCTGGTGTTCGGTTCTATTTCTCTATCCATCAACTTTTAATATTTGCATTGCTTCAATATTTTCTTATCTTATTTTATTTGATTACAATATTAAAAGAGTTTTGAAAAATGTTTTTAAAATTGCTATTTATTTTTTAAAGACCCAATTCACCCCCCCTCTTGGATTGCCAAGATCAAACATCGTGTATATGTGAGCATAGAGATTGGACCTTAAGGTTGATTAGTCTTATCTTCGAGCGCTTGGATTAACAAACTTGGGAGCCAAGTTAGAAATGCATTTCGCGGATAACCTACTTAGATTTCTTGCTAGAAATCAAGCGGATAACCTCAGTATCGGTGTTGTGTCTGCATAATCATTGTGGAAAGGTGATAGTATGATTATGTGGTATGTGGTAGTAATATCATGATAGATCAACCATAGGTTGTCGTGTTTCATGTTTTCTTTATATATGAACTTTGCACCCTTAGAGATGACGAGACCATGGTTTGGTGTCTTGGATGTGCAACTCAATTGTTATCAGTCACAGAGATAAGGTTATGGGTTGAGCGTCAATCGCTTAGTATGTTGTGGAACTCATCAGTGAGTTGGGTTTAGCCATGTGAGGTTGGCCTCGGTTGGTAAATCGTTAAGTGGTTGGATGAGCAGAGTTTTGCTCAGGTGTAGTTGAAGTTTGGTTGGTGGCTTTGGCTTGGGTAGTTGGCTCCTTCTGAGAATAAGTTATCGGAGGTTGTAGATGTGCTATGGACAGCCTTGTGAGTAGGGGTGGTGGGGTGCTAGAAACCCTAGATATTAGTTGTTGTGATTGGATTGAGGATAATGATAATCCCTTTCGGGTTCGGTGTACATAGTTTGGCCGTGTGATGGATTAGGGGCATCGTGAGCCATGCTATGTCATGAGTCGTGTACTTAGAATGGGGTATAGATGGGAACATAGTGGATGGGAGCGTAGTAATCGTTGGCCGAACGTATGTTGAGATAGCAGAACGTGTCGTAGTCGAGATGTTGATGATGATCAACAGGATGCTGTTGGGAGTCTAAGTAGTTCTAATGACCTTGGACGTGGTATACTTTGTTGAGATTTGACAATTGAGTTTCGAGTGAGTGAACTCAAGGATATGTGAATGAGTACGAGTTTTAGATATGCTAGGAGTAAGCATAGGTCGCGGTTGTGTTGGAATATGTATGGGTTCAGGTTACGATTTCAACAGGCAGCGAGTATCAATTTTATGGGATTCCTACGGGGACGCAGGTTTGTGATCTGGTCGTTACCCTGGTGATCAGGAGTTTGTGTTTGGGAATCGTACTGGATGCATGAGGTTCGAAAGAATCGTTGACGGGTTCAATAGTGTGGTTGGTTTAGTGCTAAGATGATGTATCTCAAGTGTGATATGTCTGGATGTTGTCTGTGTTCCGCCTTAGATTCAGAGATGGGTATGTTGTTCGCCCATGAGAACGAAGTGTGGAGTGATGAGATTCAGTAACGGATCGTGTGGTTTGGCTGGCCTGGGGTGATAGGTGAGAAGTCGTAGGATACGATGCTTGTGATCATACATGTTTTGAGAGCAAAAATGTGAAGGGTGTTTGCATGGTTGTGAGAGTTATTAATAACTCCCAGGATTGGGTTTTCTTTGCTCGGAGAGGTCGTGATGTGGCAGTGGTTTGCCTAGCAGGAGTTAGGTGTGTAAGTGCAACCTTGTGAAGTGAGGTTTTGGATGCAATGGTATGTGTTGTACCAGGTATGCGGATGGATGGTGTTCCCATGTGTGAATGAGGTCTGAGCATTAAGAGCTTGGCGTAGCGGATGGTATGATTATCATGATCGTGGTTGACAGCAGCTGTGTGACTGTAGTCGATGTGGCCCCGAGGTAGGACTTATAGAGTTCTTAGAGGCTAAGTGTTGATGAGTATTGGCAGTACGCCGAGGTTGAGTCGTGGTTTCTTGTTGGCTTTTTTCTTTCCTTTGGATGGAAAGAGAGAGAGTTTTCTTGTAGACAATTGTCTGATGCAAGTTGTTTCATCTCAATTGGATAGAGATGCGAGGCTCTTGATTGGTTTAGGTTCTGGTAATGTTTTGAGACTGTGGAATTTTAGTGGATTTATACTCGTGTTGTGACCCTTGGAGTTGTGACTCAGGATCGTGTGTCGCCAAGATTGGGTGATCGTTGGACTAATCCTTCGTGGTTTCAACGGATGGTTAAACCATTTGGATTGTGGTCTCTGTGAGGTCCGGTTGGTATACAGGGAACGCATGGGGAGTTGGTGTTGAGACGTAGAGTTCTTTTGCAGTGATTAGTTGAGGATCATTAATCGTTGTGTGTATATAGTTGTGATTGTAGCTCTCGGCATAGCGGGAATTTTGTCAGAATAGTGCAGTTGTGATATGTGTGTGTATAGTGGGTTTCTGGTAGACTTTTGTGAGTCTGGCCTTTTGTTGAGTTTGAGGACTTAGAACTGCTTAGAGTTCTTGGAGTCGAGCAGTGGTTGTCGACTATGGTAAGTGTTGTGCTTTGGTATAACTGTTGTTTGTATGGATGGTGGTGCCAAGAGTATGATGTTGGAGAACCCTTAGTTGGCATGGCCTGTTCGGACCGACGCGATTGTCTAGTTGGGAACGAAAGGGCCGTGATGAGTTTTAGATGTGGAGAAATTGTAAAGTGTAAAACGCGAGTCTTTGTATCAGTGATTGGATAGCGAGACAGTGAGATGGGTAGTGACGTGCTATTGCATGGGTGATACGGTTGGATTTGTATAGGTTGTTGGACACCTATGAGATGTTCTGTCTGCATGACGTGTTTGGTCAAGAGACTCATTGGGGTCAGGCAACTTTGTGGTTGTGACGCCAGGTAAGTTTTTGGTTGTGTGAAACCTTGTCCCAGACAATGGTGTACCACCTGATGTTTCTCCTGGGTAAGAATGGTGGTTTGAGATCAAAGATCGAGTAGAGGATGAAAATTTGAGGGTTTACTGAGATGAATTCTTTGGTATCCCAGGTGAGTTAAGTGACCTTCTCTTTGGTGAGCTTCTCTCTGGAGTTGGGTGTTGTGTTGTTGCTCGTGGATTGATGTCATGACAGCTTCAGTAATGGTGATGTTGGCATCAATAAGGTGATGATGTTGTATCAAAGTCAGTGGTCATTTGGTGATCGTCAGAACACGAGTAAAGTTTGTGCGTGGATCATGCGGTTTCATGTGACCGATGTGAGGGCTTAACGTTGTGTGTTTAGACTTCTAGAGATGGTCCTTAGTGTGCATGGTGAGAAGCAATTGAGCCAGTTCGTGGCAATAAGAATGAAGGGGTGGTAATCTCTATGTTTTGGAAGAGAGAGCCTTTGCGATTAAGTTCCATGGAGGATTGGTCTCGTGTGACGTTAGTTTTGGGGTTTCAGTTGCAAAGGCATTTCTGTTGTTGTACAGTATTGCTGGGTTTGCATCATAGATTGTTGATGATTGATGAGCTGGTGTTTAGCTTGCGTTCAGTGTTGAATTTTGAGGACAAAATTCCTTTAAGGGGGGAGAGTTGTGAGACCCTGACTCGTTTCATTTTTGAAATAATTTAAGTGTTGACTGGAGTAAAGATTAACTTTTGACCTCGGTGAAGTTTCAGGTGGATACTTTGAGCTTGAAGATGCATGAGAGATAAGTTCGGAGGAGACAATGAGACTCTAATGAATGTTCGGACAAAGGAATGGAAAGTGTTTGGTCATGTTTCTTTCTTTCAGTTTTTCACCCAGCGTTGACCGCTCGAGCAGGGGGGTGTGCGCTCGAGCCGGGAGGTGGCAGAGAGTGGATCGGTGTGGTGACCGCTCGAGCGATGGTGGTGCGCTCGAGCGATGGTGTGCCCGAGATGTATGTTGGCAGGGGTTCGCTCGAGCGGTGGTTGGGCGCTCGAGCGGTGGATGTCTGGCGTGAAATTCGATAAATATCAGGAGCTTAGAGATATTTTGGATTTCTTAGCTTCTAAGCTAAGTTTCGGTTCTCTTCACCTTCTCTCAAGCTTTTGGTGGGCCTGGAGCTCGATTTTCAGTAAATAGACAGCAGATCCGTGATATTGGTGTCGAGGGCTCCACATCTATCCGGGCAAAATCCGGTTTCGTCGAGGTTCGATTTTCAAGACGTCGAGCTTTTGGCTCAACGAGGTAGGATCTTAGACTCTATTGTCATTAAAAGATGATACGTACAGTTATATGCTTTTCATCAATGAAAAAAGCTTTAAATGCCACATTTTATGTTTAAACCTTAGTTTTTCGGGTAAAAAGCATGTTTTTCGCTTTTCTTGGTTTATTATATAATATGACTTCTGGTTGGTTGGTTTTCAAAAAGTGATTTTGAAAACGATGGAAACATTTTGATAATGCTTTATTTGATATCCATGTTGATGGATAGATCTCTATACATGTTTAATGTATAACTATTTTCATAGTCGACCTATGGGTTTGGCGAGAGGAACTTTTTTGGGTTGGACTCGCAGTGTTGTAGTGAGAGGAACTTTTGGGGTTGGACTCACAGTGTTATGTGGGTCGGTGAGAGGGACCATTTGGGTTGGACTCACACGGATACTTTTTTAAACGTGATATTGAAAAAGGACCGTGCAGAGATCTTCAGATCTAGTAAATTCGGGGGACGTGTTGCTCCACGGTGAAAGATCGAACACTGCATAGAATGGGTTTCTCTACCCGCCGGCTAGTGAATCGGGAAAGGAAGAAGATCATGTCGGGGTATAGAAGGTTCCGTTACTCCATGGGGCCTGTGTGGCCAGGTGGATGGTAGCGTTACTTGGGTCTATATGCCCGCTCGATATCGGTGCCTTATTTTTGAGACCACGAGTTGGTTGAATCACGCGAAAGCGTTGATGGCGCGCGTGTGTGCGTGCGTTGTTGTGACTTCGTATAGAATTTGTCATTACCTGACGGGTCTTATACGACTTAAGGGAAAGGTAATTGACAAAAATCTATAGTTGTTAACGTTGTATTCTTGGCTGTGTGGTCGAGTGGAAAATAACATTTTGGTTACTTCTTTTCCTTACTGCGAAAACGTTATCTGCATTGTTGATATGCATGGTTTTAAGGGTTGAAATGTGGAGTTTTATATTCAAACATGAAACATATACAGAAAGGACCACGCTTACCTAAAAAATGTTTTACATCAAAATCCCACACCTGTAATGATGATGAATGTATGCATATTTTAATACTTTCGAGAGAACCTTGGGTTGATTGTTACTTTCCGTAGTATCTTACTACGTTTTTTGTTGTTGGGTTCAACGGTTCTAAACTTATTTTAAAATGAAAGGATTTTCTTATCCAAAACATGTATTTTGTTATTTTTAAAAAGGATTAGCTTAGCGGCCGCAACCGTAGTCTCTTGGCTACTCTTTTAAATCAAATAAACCCTCAGTAATACATTTTTACAAAGGTTTGGGGCTTGTTTGGCTTTCTGGTTTTAAATCCCTTTAGTTTTGGCAGTTTTGGCGGTTGTTGTGGCTTTTCACGTGACCCAGAGTTTTGGGCGTGACAGACTCCCATTTGATTAATGAATACTATATGATTAATCAAATATTGAACCGATGATGATTGATATAGATGTGATTAAGTTGGGCTTGACTAGCTCCGCGATGAAAGACCGAAAACTTGCGTATGCTAGGTACTATGTTCCCTCGGGTTAGCCCCAGTAAAATGGATGTGATTGTGTTGTGGTGAGTTATAGATCTATCTAGTATCCAATGACTTCGCGTAGCCTATTGGGAAAATAGGGAGGGGTTTCAATAAGCTACACCCAACATCGGTTCAATATTTTGATCATTGAAGTGAAAGTGAATTGTGCACAAAGAATTGAAGAATGGAAAAGAAAATTTAATTGTTGTATAATGGATAAGAGGTGTGTTAATGGTTGGTAATGGCTTAAAGTGAAGACAAAAATGAAAGTAAGAAATAAAGTAATAAATGAGAAAGAAAGAAAGAGTGATTAAAGGGAAGAAAAGAAAAGACAAGAAATTAAAAGATGGTAAAAAAAATTGAATGAGAAAAGAATTATAAGTCTAGTTTATATGAAAGAGGGAATAATTAAAGATAAGTTAAGAAGACGTGTTACAAATTTTAAGAGTGAAAAGAATTAAACAGATTTAGTATTTTTGTAGCGACTCGGACCCTTTGTATTTTTGAAGTACTAATGAAAACAAATGTGTTATGCCCAGTGGAGATATTTGGAAGTGCAATTCGTGCGTGAGAATTAATTTTTGGATTTTTATGTACTCGGTGATGATGGTTGTAGGTGAATTTGTGAA
>JAUMHN010306817.1:0-18437 GCA_032360265.1 Heliamphora ciliata
TTGAGTATAAGTGGGAGATTGTTAGGGTTGGTATACTGAAAATCATATTTTTAGTATTTAATTTTATTTTAATAAAACTAATTTTTCATTTTATGAGAATCTTTATGAGCAATATATGACTATCATTTCTTTGTTATGCATGAATGCCCAATATTCTGTATAGTATTTAATCTGGTGTGTAGTGTACGGCTTACACACATAAAATTAGATTTTAGATTCTTGTAGAATATAAGTTTTATGTTCACAGTTTAGATGAAAATGGATATACCATCGGCACGACTGTAGTACAGAGTTTTAGTAGGCCTGTCTTGGTTACGAGAAATAGATAATAGCGTCGTCTATTGTTCCAACTATCTGTGCTAGTACACTTTGTGTGTATTGAATGTGACATTTTGGATAATTAATTTTATACTGACTATATAAATTAATTCACACTCCAAGGTTATTATGAATAGTACTTGTCTTCTTAATCATAAAATAATTATTGATTTGCATATATTTAATATTCGTTGTTTTGATTCATTAGCGGGTGCGATCTTATATGAGTCTATATTCCCAGTGAGTTGGATAGCGGTATTATTTATATAGAAAGTATTAATTATTAACGAAATCTACATCCCGAAAGATCGAGATTGACGATACCCCCTTAACGATGCTTATAAGTTTTGACCAGACCAAACCATGTAGGTGGATTTGGTTATTCGGTAGTCAAATAAGTTAAGTGGAAGAACTTAAAAAATATCAAGATGCCGATTAAATTAAATGGTCAGTAATTAAATTTAATTTGCGGGTATCAAGAATCTTAACGTGGGGAGAAATGGTAAGCATTTAATAACAGGAGCTCAATGCGAAAAGGTATTGAGATTATAGGTCAGAGTGCAATTATAGTTCTTTAGTAGTGTGAACTGTAATTTAGTATTTTATGAAAATTGTAAAAACCACTACGTCTTTCAATAATTACAAAAACCGCTAGTAGGTCTCTGTGGTCCACTGGAAGTCTTACTCATAATTACTCTCCAGGTCCCTACTGTAGCCCTATATATATGCGGGTAGGCTGAGCTAGTTTTAGATTATGTTATCATATTTTGTCTTTCAAGACGAAAGATATCTGGGTTCTGTCGGTACGAATTCTCGATAGTCCGTAGCCCATACTACGCTCGAGGATCACATAAGAGAATACAGTAGAAGATCTGATAGGAGTTTCAACTCGAAATCAAATCGTAGTTAAGAATCAATCGACAAAAGGTATTTTTCTAAATTAACTTTGGTTGCACGGTTTTTTTTTATCGTTAAACCTCAAAAGTTTTATCTAAAGCCCGTTTCAACGTTTGCCCGTTCAGTTAATTTTTTTCGAAAATTGTTTATAAAAACAATGATCTTGGCAATATTGCCTCCAACAGGATCACGCAATGGATCAACTCATAGGTGAAACTTCACGAGGGGTAACTACACGATCATCTTTAAAAAATATTTGTAATCTTCTTGCCTTTCTTTCACAAGAAGAATCTAAAAATATAAATGATGCACTAGAAGATGAATCTTGAATAATTGTCATGCAAGAAGAATTAAACCAATTCGAAAGAAATAAAGTTTATAATTTAGTTCATAGGCCTAAAAATTATACAATAATTGGAACTAAATGGGTATATTGAAATAAAAATGATGAAAATGACATTATTGTCCTTAACAAGGCTAGGCTAGTTGCACAAGGCTATAATCAAGAAGAAGGAATTGACTTTGATAAAACCTATGCACCTGTAGCTAGAATGGAAGCCATTCGTATGTTACTTGCATATGCATCTTTTAGAAACTTTAAATTTTTTCAAATGGATGTAAAAAGTGCTTTTCTAAACGGTTTTATAAATGAGGAAGTGTATATTGAACAACCACCTAGTTTTAAAGATTATCACTATCCAAATCATGTGTTCAAACTAACAAAAGCTTTATAAGGATTAAACCAAGCTCCTCGAGCTTGGTATGAACGATTAAGTAATTTTTTGTTAGAAAATAGATTTACAAGAGAAAAGATTGATACAGCATTATTCATCAAAACAAACACAGAAAATATGCTTATCGTGCAAATATACGTAGACAACATTATTTTTGGTGCTACTAATGAAAACTTGTGCAAGGAATTTTCTTTTTGTATGCGAAAAGAATTCGAGATGAGTATGATGGGTGAGCTCACGTTTTTCCTCGGACTCCAAATAAAACAAGTAAAGAATGGAACCTTCATCAACCAATCAAAGTATGCACGAGAATTGCTCAAATGCTTTAACATGAAAGACAGAAAGGTTTTGGAAACTCTAATGAGTCCCTCAACAAAACTTAACATAAACAGGCAAGGAAAATCGGTAGATACTAAGCTCTACCAAGATATGATTGGTAACTTATTATATTTAACTGTAAGTAAACCTGATATAATGTTAGTGTGTGTATGTGTGCACAATATCAAGCATGTCCTAAAGAATCACACTTAACTGCAATAAAAAGAATACTAAGATATTTAATTGGCACTATAGATATGGGCTTATGGTATCCTAAATTCACTTCCTTTGAAGTGATTAGCTATTCAGATGCAAATTTTGCTAGTTGCACAATTGACCGCAAAAGCACTAGTGGAATCTGTCATTTCTTAGGAAAATCACTTGTTTCATGGTTCTCTAAAAAACAAAATTCAGTAGCCTTATCTACCGCCGAAGCCGAATATGTGGCGGCGGATAGTTGTTGTGCAGAAATTTTTTATATGAAACAACAATTTTAAGATTTTAAATTGAATTATGATGTTGTACCAATCAAATGTGATAATACAAGTGCAATAAACATTTCTAAAAATTCAATTTTACATTTATGAACAAATCACATTGAGATAAGACACCACTTTCCTTATGATCACTTGCAAAAAGGTGATATATTTTTAGAATTTGTATGCACTAGTGAACAATGGGCTGATATTTTTACTAAGTCTCTTAATGAAGATCGGTTTAACATAATAAGAAGAGAATTAGGCCTAATGCATGTGCGTGAAGTTGTATGACTTTAATTGAAAAGTGTTTTTTTTTTAAAGAAAACAAAAAGGCAACTGAACTGGAACTCAGTTTCGTGCAAATAGGCTACATCTAGTTGACTGATCACAGACCCAGTCGACTAAAGACAGATCCAGTCGACTGAATCGTTGGGGCTTTAAAAGGCTTTAAAACCCTAGGGCGCCGAACTACATTTCAATCTTGGCTTTTCATTTTCCACTCTCGGCTTCACTCTCCTAGGGCTCGTTTTCTCTTGTTTTCTCTCTCAAAAAGAGTTCCATTTCATCCAAATTTCTCATACAACCATTCTCACCTCTCAATCTTTCCTTTCAATCTCCTCCAACATCAAATGGCTCCAAGAACTAGAGGAGGCAAAGGAAAATCGATCACACGAGAGGAAACCACTGATGAAAACGACAAATGGTTCTCCTCGGATCGCGCCGAAGCTCTTTGCCAAACTCATCTCCAATCGCTTGATCCTATCTTTGGTAAGATTCTAGACATATGCTTCATGGATGCTTACTTTCCTCACATTTTATGTCTTATTGCTAAGCTTGGTTAGGGACCATACGTATTCTATCAACCCAAAGGTGTTTTTCCCAACTTACTCACTTATTTTATGCAAATCTTGTCAAAGAAGATAAAACCCATCCCGATGATCACTACACTCACCTCGCTACCTATTTTTATGGAAAAGCATACCGTTTTACTGATCAAAACATTGCACGCATTTTTTGAATGGGTAGAGGCGATTTTATATGTCTACAAATTTCATCTTCATCATAGATCATAGCATAAGAATTCTCTCTCCCAAACCTTTTTACCCATGATCATGAATGAACTTCCTCTCAATTTTGCCCTCATCCCATCTTACTCCCAACTCACACTTAAGGCCAAAATTTTGCATTTCATCATCACTTATAACACATTGCCTCGTAGTGGATCTCGCACCTACATTTCATATCTTGATTGCTTTATTTTATGGTGCCTTTACATGGAAAAACCCCTCGACCTTCCATCTCTAATATGTCAATAGATGCTTTCTAAAGAAGGTTCGAAAAGACATACTCTTCCATATGGGGTTTTTCTCACCCCACTCTTTGAGTCATTTGGATTTTCATCATCTCCATCCAATTTTCTTTCACCCAAACCCTTTGACATTTTCACTGCTACTACACTCAAGCAAATGGGGTATAGTCTCCAAAATGGGGAATGGCACCACAAAACTCATAGGCCAGCCCCTCAGGTTGTGCAAGAGGAAGATGAGGATGCTGCATATGCACAGGCCGATGCTCCTTCTCCTCCTGCTCCATCAGTACCTCCACCTGCTCCTACCACCGCTGCTACTTCTCTTGTCACACAATCCTTTTTAAAGAAACTGGTCAAATCTTTCTCAAAGAGTGTTGATAAAAAGTTTGCCAAAATCAACTCTCGCCTCACTCGCATCGAGGATGCCTTAGGCATTCCTCCCTATGACGCCACTTCACCCGAGGATGATGACGATGGCGATGACGACTCTAGCTCCGTTTCTTTTTTATAATGACAAAAGGGGGAGAAGAAAGTAAGCAAAATGAAGAAGAACATTGAAGAAAAACATCTACGGGGGAGAAGAAAAAAAAATATTTATGTATTTCATCTATCATGTATTTTTGCTACTCTTATGTTTTTGGATGATGATGCATTTTGATGGTTGTTTATCTTATGAACGTCTGTTTGAATGGTTGGATCTTGAATAGTTGTTTACCTTATGAATGTTTGTTTGAATAGTTGGATAATGAATGAATATATATGAATGCTAATTTGATATTTATAACATTTAAGATGAGAAAATATTACATGCTTAAATGAATGACTAAAAGGGGTTATCATTTGAAAAGATGCTTAAAAGTTTGGAAGATATCCTATGAAACTTAAAGTTTTTAAAATTTAAATGTCTTCACATCTATATGCATATTGTAAGGGGGAGTTTTCAAACTTATTATTATGTACTTATTGATAGGGGGAGCTTTATTTAGCTTTCCTACATTATTTTGCTATGTGTTTGTCATCATAAAAATGGGGAGATTGTTGACCTAATAAGGCTTTAATGATCGTTTTGATGATAGCAAATCTAAGTATCTAATTGTGCAAATTGAGTTTATTTATAGGAAGAATATATTTAACACAATCAAAGATTCAAAGTGGAAGACATGAAGAGACAAACACTTTGGTTACAAGATTTTGAAGCAATGCAAAGTTGAAGAATTGAAGACTATGAGTTGAATTTTGTTTATATTAAAAGTTAGGACCTATGTAAATTCACATGTCTCATAGAATTATCTTTTGAAACTCATAGGAATCCTGAAAATGTTTTTCAAAATAAGAAGTGATCAAAATCTTTTGAAAAACAAAAGTTCTGGACCTTTTAAAATTTCCAGTCGACTACGGTATGGTTCAGGTGACTAAATCTGTTTTGCCAAAATGAGAAACTGCATTTAAATCAGTCCAGTCGACTGACCAAGAAATTCAGACAATTGACTGGTGGTCTAGTTGACTGAATTGAGACTCCAGTCGACTGAATGGGCTAAATTTTGAATTTTTGGCTGAAACAGCTAGTTTGACACTTCCATACATAGCCCAACGGCTAGTTCAGTATTGAGGCCTATAAACAAATCCTTTGAGCTCTTGTTTTATTGACTACAAGTCTCTCAAACATTCTCTCTTATACACTCTCTATTTGTGCTTAATCTCTTGAGTTTTTCAATCAATTTTTTGAGAGAAAAGGGTTTTTGATTTCTCACAGAGCTTCATAGATATATTCTTTGAGAAGTGAGTTAGTTTGTTCATTTCTTGTACTCATCTGCTTATTGTAGGAGCATTTCTTTGTACACTTTTTTGTTCTTCTATTATACTTGAGAAGGGTGTATCTCAAATGAGGCTAATCCACTTATAAGGATTGGAATACTTGAGAAGAGAACATTCTCAAGAAATGCTACTCTACTTAGACTAAGGAGAAAGGTTGCTCCGCCTATTGAATGAGTAATAGTGAGAAATCCTCATAGCAGTTGACTTGAGGCAAGGACGTAGGTCGTTGCGCCGAACCTTGTAAAATCTTAGTGTCGTATTTCTAATTTGCTTTACTTTTTATTTTCATTATTATATTGTTATTTATTGTTGCATCACTCATATTTAAAATCTATACTTGAGTCGTTCTTTCATACTTGTGTTTTAAATTTCAAACAAGAAGGTTTTGAATCTCGTGATTTAATTTTACAAATAAAAAGTTTTGTGAATTAAAATTTATACTTGCACTTAAATCTTCAAACTAAAAGTTTTGAATCTTGTTTATAAGAAAATCAAAATTGACTTGCGCTTTAATCTTCAAACAAAAAGTTTTTATAAGTGAATTAAAATCTTTACATGTATTTTAATATTTGAACAATTTTTTAAATATCCAATTCATCCCCTCTTGGGATTGCACATGTCACGTCCCAAACTCTGGGTCATGCGAAAAGCCCATGAACAACCACCAAAACTAAAATACAACAAACCCAAAATTTCTTTCGAAAGCATAAAACATGCATGCATTTATAAGAATTACATAAGCTTTACAACATGTTACATCTAAACATGAAACATATATAAAAAAGTATAAACTACCTATCAAGTCAAAACAAAAATCTTGTCATCAGCCATCTCCGGGCACCTCAAGGTCAACCTACAAGACCATGTTCACCTAAAAAAGATTTTACCACAAAATCTCACAACGTGAGCCGAAACCCAATAGAAACAGAATATAAAGCCGTAAAATAAGATATGCAATCACATAGCATATAGTTGACTCAACCACAAGAGCCAGAAAGGATTTCAATCCCAAAACCATAAGTTTTTCATCAGGCTAACACGAGCCTCAAAACGATTTTACTTCATAAAACCCCACATTTTTCAACCTTAAAACCATACATATCAATCATGCAGATAACGTTTTCACAGTTAAAGAAAAGCAGTAACCAAAACGTTATTTTTCTACTCGGATATCATAATCAAGAAAAGAGAAATAAATCCTATGCACCGACTCCGTCACAAAGGGACAGAGGTAACAACTATAAACTCATGTCCATTACCTATTCCTGAATCATTTAAGACCTATTAGGTAATGACAAGTTCTACACGTAGCCACCACAACGTAAATCACTTCTTTTATGGGCCCAAAACCCGAGGGACAAAAAGCACCCACCTCTTCTTTACTGGAATTATCCCAAAGAATAAAGGTACCTACTCTGCTCACATTTTCAAACTTTCACTGAGGGCAACTCGAGCCAAATACTCGCTATCCCGGTACATCTAGGTAATCATTTAAAAACTAAATCGTAGCTTGACTACAAAAATATTTTCACAATTATACATTAAACATGTATAAAGATCCATCCATCAACATGGAGATCAAACAAAAATATTTTTAAAATGTTTCAAAACTGATACTAAACCCTGAGGGTTAGCTCCAAACCTCCAAAACATAATTTATCGAGATTTTCACAAATCCTCAACTTTCAAAATCACCCCTTTGAAAACCGTGAACATCCACAAGTTCAATATCATGTAATAAATCAAGAAAAGCACAAAACATATTTTTATCCGAGTAAACAAGGTTTGAACACAAAACATGATATATAAAGCATTTCAACGGTGAAAAGCATACAACTGCACATAGCGTAACTGGCCAACCGTCACTGTCACGTCCCGACACCCGGGTCACATGAAACACCCACAAACAAACTCCCACGGAACAAGAAATTTGATAAAAAGTTTCACTAAGAATGAAAAATAACATTTTCCAAAATATTCGGCCAAAACGGGTGAAAAACGGTTAAAAAATTTTGATATACCCTCACTCTTTTGCTAATAACTTTTTCTACAAAAGGCATTTTATTGTGAGAAATGTGTCATTAGAAATAAGACTTTCGAGGTTTCAGTTTGAGTAAAAAAATAACCCAATTTCTAGTCTGGATGAGGGAGATATGATCAAAAGAAAATGGCCCTGCTCAGTCAATCCGCTCGAGCAGACATCGGGCGCTCAAGCGAGTAAGCACCCGAGAAAACCCCAGATTTTCCCTATTTTGAGTTCTAAGCTCCAAAACCCACTCTATTCATCATTATCCATCAAATTTCCATTTCCAAAGCCAAATCGAAGCCTCCAAACTTCCTTTTTACATCCTCGGACATATGCAAGCCAAAAACTACCACAGAACCTCGAAAAAAATACATTTAAAACCCAATTCCATCCAACCGAAATCAACACAAAACGCATTTTAAACCAAAACCCGATTTATCGAAACATAAATTGGTTTTTTATGCATTTTTAACCGGTAAAAATACATATAATTGCACGTAGCACTCTTTAAAGAAAACATAGTTTAGGATCCTACCTCGTTGAGCCAAAAGCTCGATGCCTCAATCCACGTGCAAAAATGAACTTTATCAGAATAAAGTTCTGTTTGGATAAAAGCGTAGCCCACCACGAGGATACTAAGGATCTGCTGTCTGACCGTCGAAAATCGAGCCCCGAGCCCCCAAGAAGTTAAAAGAAGCCAAAGCCAAAAAAAAAAAGAAATTTAGTTGAGAAGTTTTGAAAATATCTAACGCGAGATATTTATAGGCCACGAAAATATCCTTTTTCTTTTAAATTCGAACCACAACGCCTAACGGTCCTGGGAATCGACCCCGCATGCATCTTTAAACCCAAACATGCATAAAACATGTATTTTTGTAGAATTTCGCACCAAACTGTCACCGCTCGACCGAGCCCCTACCAACATACATCTCTGCCACACCACCGCTCGAGCGCACAACCACCGCTTGAGCGGTCATTGCTGGGTGATAACCGGAACATATCTTTCATACACATCTGTATCCAAACCCAAATAGTCACCTAAAACATCACCCAGACTGAGCGTTAATTTCTACTCCATCAATACTTAAATCATTTCCAAAATAAAGCAAGTCAAGGTCTCACAACTCTCCCCCTCTTAAAGGAATTTTGTCCCCGAAATTCAACACTGAAACTCAAGCCAAACACTGTCTCGTAACCATCGACAATCCCTGATGCAAACCCTGATGCACAACAGCAAAAATATCCCAGCAACTGAAACCCCAAAACTATCGTCACATAAGGAAAACACGACGTGAAGAATTAACCCCATACAAACTGCGCGCATGAGCAAACTCCACTGACACTATTGTCATCCATGAAACATCCATTAAACATTAGATCGAGATCCAACTTACACTGCCAAATCTCGAAACATAACTTTCGCCGAACATCAGCCATCCAGCGATAAGCACGTAACACGAGACCAATTCACCATGGAACTTAATCCCAAGCACTCTCTACTCCAGGACATAGAGACTACCACTCTTGTTCTTACTGCCACATTTTGGCTCACTCGCATCTCACCATGCACACCAAGGACTAACTCCGTGAGTCCAACCACAAGATGTCAACCCCTAACATCGATCACACAACATCACATACTGCAAGCACAACTCCACTCGAGTTTTGATGATCACCAGCCAACATCAACCCAAATGCAAAACACATACATCAATTCCTTGAGTCCACAATAGCAGAATATTCAAACTCAAGACACCAACCAAAACTTGCCTTTTATACTTAGCAATTTCCTCATATACAAAACTCATCACGGCCTTTCCGTTCCTAACCAAACAATCGCGTTGGTCCAAACAAGCCACACTAACCAAGATTCCTCAATCATCGCATCCTTTCTGACTCATACCTTAACATACTCTTGGGACCACCATCCGAACAAACAACAGTTATGCCAAATTATAACACTTACCACAGTCGATAATCACTCCTCGACTCTAAGAACTCTGAATAGCTCAAAGCCCCATACAAGACCCAAATCCAAACTCACAAAAGTCTATCAGAAACCCACCATACGCATATCACAGCTGCACTGTTCTGACAAAATTTTCACTCTGCCATGAGCTAAAAGTACAACCATACCCACACAGTCCAAAACAAGCTACACACAACGGTTAATGATTTTTAGCTAATAATTGTAGAAAGAACATTACATCTCAACACCAATTTTCTTGTCAACAAGAACAAGCACAAGCATTCCTGGTCTACCAACCTAACCACAGAGGGAACACCATCCAAATGGTTCGACCATAATACAAAATGAGTCATACTCAAACTAGGTTACCACGACCTGCTATGTTTACCACACTCATACATACTCTTTTACGGTCTTCCACCGCAGGATAATACTAATCCCATCATGTGATTCCTTACAGCCCCCAATCGCGGGAGCAATCGGATCCCAAGTTATACACACCGATGCTCCACATCCAAGAAGGTATGTAGCTATGGACCACACGTTGAAGCCAAGAAGAATTCATCATACAATCACCCACTTCCGACGATACAAATTCCCGAGTCACAACTCCAAGGATCACAACACGAATACAAAATCCACCGATATTTCACAGTCTCAGAACACAACCAAAACCTGAATCGATCAAGAACCCGGCATCTCCGTCCAACTGAGATGAAACAACTTGCACCAGACAACTATCTACAAGGAAACTCTCTCTCCGTCCAGAGAGAAGAAAAGGGTCAACAAAACCCATGACCCAATCTCAGTGTACTGAGAGTACTCCTTAACACTTGGCCTCTAAAGAAATCTATCAACCTTACCTTGAGGTCACCTTGACCACAGTCAAACAGCAGCCATCAAAACTCCTACTAGGCAAACCACAGCCACATCATGGCCTCGAGCCCACTGTCCAAACAGCTCACACAGAAGGTGCACGGCACCAAACAAAGGGAACCCAATTCTGATACCTTTCATCTTAACTCCTACAACCATGTAGACACCTTTCGCACTCCCGCTTTCAAAGCACACATCGATCACAGGCGTCGTAATCCATAATTTTTCACTTATCACCGTAGGCTAGCCAAATCACACGGTACATTATTGAACCTTATTACTCCACACTTCATTCCCATGGGTAAACAACATACCCATCTCTGAACAAGGTGGAACACCAGACCACAAACTTGCGTCCTCGTAGGAATCCCACGGGACTGTTACTCGTCACATGCTAGAATCATAATCTGAACCCTTACACATCCCAACACAGCCGCGACCCATACTCATCCCAGCATATCTGTAACTCATACTCGTCCCCATATCCTCGAGCACACTCACTCGTAACTCAATTCACAAACCTCAATAAGGTATACAATGTCTAAGGTTATCAAACACTACTCTGACTGCCAACAACATTCTGCTAGCAGGGATATTCTCAGAACCACTCACGTTCTGCCATCTCAACATACACCCGACCAAGGATTACTACGCTCCCATCCACTATGTTCCCGTCTATACCACATCCTGAGTACACGGCTCATGACATAGCATGGCTCACGATGTACCTAATCCATCACACGGTCCAAACCATGTACACCAAACCTAACTGAAATGGATTATCACTTTCCACAAATCCAGTCATAACAACTGATTCCCAAGATCTCCGACTCCCCATTGCCCCTACACACAAGGCCATCCACAACACAACTCTAACTCCAATAACATACTCTTAAGAGGAGTCAACCAGGCTTCGACTACACCTGAACAAAACTATGCTCATGCAAACACTCAATGGTTTGCCAACTGAGGCCAACCTCACTCGACCGAACCCAACTCACCGATGAGTTTCACAACATACCAGGCGATCGACGCTCAACTTATTTCCTTACCTCTACAACTGATAGCAACCGAGTTGTACATTCAAGACCCAAATCACGGTCTCGTCGTTTCGAAGGGTGTACAGGTTATATATAAAGGAAACATGAAACACGATAACCTAAGGTCGATCTATCATGTTACTTCTAACACATACCACATAATCATGCTAACACGTAGCCACAATAATTATGCAGATAGAGCACACATACCGAGGAGAATCGACAAGAATGACGTATCACTTTGGATAATCCACTTAGATTCCTTGCTAGAAATCACGTTCGCGAAACGCGTTTCTAACTTGACTCCTAAGTTCGTTAATCCAAATGCCCGAAGGCAAGACTAATCAATCCTAACGTCCAACCTCTATACTCACATATACACAACAAGCTATCATGCTTATGTTCTAAACACAGGCAACCAAGCACGCACACATCTTTCCTCAGAAGGTAATGCACCATCTTTCCACAGCTCTTAGATATTCGAACCTAGAGTTTTGATACCAAGTTGTCACGTCCCAAACTCTAGGTTACGTAAAAGGCCCATGAACAACCACCGAAACTGAAATACAACAAACCCAAGGTTTCTCTCAAAAGCATAAAACATGCATACATCCATAAGAATTACATATACTTTACAACATGTTACATCTAAACATGAAACATATATAAAAAGGTATAAACTACCTATCAAGACAAAACTAAAGTCTTGTCATCAGCCACCGCCGGGTAAATCAAGGTCAACCTACAGGACCACGTTCACCTGAAAAAGGTTTTACAACAAAATCTCACAGCGTGAGCTAAAACCCAATAAAAACATACTATAAAGCCGTAAAGCAGTATATGCAATCACATAGCATATAGTTGACTCAACCACAGGAGCCAAAAGTATTTTTCATCCCAAAATCACAAGTTTTTCATCAAGCTAACATGAGCCTCAAAATGATTTTACTTCATAAAATCCCACGTTTTCCATCCTTAAAATCAAGCATATCAAACATGCAGATAACGTTTTCACAGTTAAAGAAAAATAGTAACCAAAATGTTATTTTTCTACTCGGATATCACAACCGAAGAAAGAGAAATGAATCCTATGTACTAACTCCGTCACAAAGGGACAGAGGTAACAACTATAAACTCATGTCCATTACCAATCCCTAAATCATTTAAGACATGTTAGGTAATGACAAGTTCTTAATGTAGCCACCACAACGTAAATAACTTCCTTTACGGGCCCGAAACCCGAGGAACATAAAGCACCCGCTCATTTTTTACGGGAATTATCCCGAAGAACAAAGGTACCTACTTTGTGCACGTTTTCAGACTTCCACTGAGGGTAACTTGTGCCAAATACCACTATCCCGACACACCTAAAGAATCATTTAAGAACCAACTCGTAGCTCGACTACGAAAATATTTTCACAATTATACATTAAACATATATAAAGATCCATTCATCAATATGGAGATCAAACAAAAATATTTTCAAAATGTTTCCACCGTTTTTATAAAAATGTTTCAAAACTGAGACTAAACCCCGAGGGTTAGCTCCAAACCTCCAAAACAAAATTTATCGAGGTTTTCACAAATCCTTAGCTTCCAAAATCATCCCTTTGAAAACCATGAATATCTACAAGTTCAATATTATGTAATAAACCAAGAAAAGCACAAAACATGCTTTTATCCGAGTAAACAAAGTTTGAACACAAAACATGATATATAAAGCATTTCAACCGGTGAAAAAGCATACAATTGCACGTAGCATAACTGACCAACCGTCACTGTCACGTTCTGACAACCAGGTCACGTGAAATACCCACAAACAAACTCCCAAGGAACAAGAAAATTGTTAAAAAGTTCTACTAAGGAAGAAAACTAACTTTTTCCAAAACATTCGGCCAAAAATGGGTGAAAAACGGTTAAGAAATTTTGACATACCCTCACTCTTTTGGTCATAACTTTTTCTACAAAAAGAATTTTATTGTGAGAGAGGTGTCATTGGAAAGAAGACTTCCGGAGCTTCAGTTTAAGTATAAAAACAACCCAATTTCGAGTCCGAATGAAAGAGATATGATCAAAAGAAATGGCCCTGTGCAGCCAGTTCGCTCAAGCAAACATCGAGCGCTTGAGCGAGCAGGTACCCGAGAAAAACCTAGATTTTCCTTGTTTTGAGTTCCAAGCTCCAAAACCCACTCTCTTCATCATTATACACCAAATTTCCATTTCCAAACCCAAATCGAAGCCTCCAAACTCCCTTTTTACACCCTTAGACATACACAAGCCCAAAACTACCACAAAACCTCAAAAGAAACATTCAAAACCCGATTCCATTCAACCGAAAGCAACACAAAATGCCTTTTAAACCAAAACCTAGTTTATCAAAACATAAATTGATTTTCATGCATTTTTAACTGGTAAAAATATATATAAGTGCACGTAGCACCCTTTAAAAATAGTATAGTCTAGGATCCTACTTCGTTGAGCCAAAAGCTCGATGCCTCGATCCATGTGCAAAAATAAACTTTGTCAGAATAAAATTTTGTTCGGATGAAAGCATAGCCCACCACGAGGATACTAAGGATCTGCTGTCTGATCGTCAAAAATCGAGCCCTGGGCCCCCGAGAAGTTAGAGAGATGGCAGAGCCACAAAAAAAAACTTAGTTGAGAAGTTTTAAAAATATCCTTTGAAAATATCTAACGCGAGATATTTATACACCACAAAAATATCTTTTTCTTTTTTAAATTCGTACCACAATGCCTAACGGCCCCGGGAACCAACCCCACATGCATCTTTAAACCTGAATATGCATAAAACATGTATTTATAAAATTTTGCACCAGATTGTCACCGCTCGAGCAGGCCCCTACCGACGTACATCCTTGCCACACCACCGCTCGAGCGCACAACGACCGCTCGAGCGGTCATCGCTGGGTGATAACCAGAACATATTTTTCATACACATCTGTATCCATGCCCAAATAGTCACCTAAAACATCACCAAGACTGAGCGTTAATTCCTACTCTATCAATACTTAAATCATTTCCAAAATAAAACAGGTCAGGGTCTCACAGTACATATAATATCACAAAAGACTAGAATTTTTATTCTGGCAAAATTGCAGTTTTTCTGGATGAACAGAAACTCTTTAACTAAAGAGTTTTAGATAGATCATAAAAATCAAGATTTAATGCATTTATTTATTTATTTAAATGCGTAAATGCTTTTATTTCAATTTTTTATTCTGTTCTATTTTAATTAATTTTGGTTAATTTGAATTTTTTTTTGGTAACGAAAAAATAAAATTAATTTTTTTTAAAAAGAAAATTTTAGAATTTTATTTTGTTATATTAAAACACGTTTAAAGATGATTTTTTATTAGAAAAATAGATATCTTGAAAAAAATGTGACAATTAATTTCAAATTTTTTGAATTAATTAAAAAGAGCTTAATTTTAATTAATTATTTTTTCAGAATATGTGTAACGAAAAATAAAATTAAATTCTTAATTTTTATTTAAAATTATTTTTTTTCAAATAAATAAAATTTGCTAATTTTATTTGTTACACATAAAAATACGTAAAGATGGTTTAAAATTTGGAATCTTTTGCAACGTGTAGTTTTCAAAAATTATAAATTTATTTTAAATAAATATATTTTATAACCCTAAAAAATATTTTAAAAACTAAGTGGGTGAGTGAATTTATTCACAGATAAATCTCACGGTCTCCGTTACTAGTTCGTAGGTAATGTAATTAATTTTGTGTGTTGGCATTAGGACATTCGTCCCTATCGGACGAAATTAATTACGGAATCACCGGTGCAAATCTCTTTTAGGGATAATTCCAGATAATTGTTAGTGTCAATCACTTCTCTATTTAAAAGGTTTATTGCGAAACAATTGATTGGGGATTAAGTGAAAATTTACACTTAACTGTAAATAATAGTATAATCTCTATTTGAGTCACTGCTATTATTTATTAAACCGAGGTTACATCAGCTATTTAATTTTTTACTTGGTAAGGTTTATCGCCTAGATAGTAAAATTAATAAGAATTGGCATGTCTGGACAAATAATGAGTAGTAGATATCTTTCCTATCGAAGCATGCTATTCACAGTATACTAGACTGCTAGCGATTTTTTTTTAAATGATAGGGAGAACTGATTTTAAAATAAAATTCAAAGTTCTGCTCATCATAATTAATAATTTTTAATCATGTAATTCTCAAGATTAAAATGGCTTTCAATCCACTCGTAGCTATACTCAAAGAAAACAAATTTATGAGTCCTAATTATGTTGACCAAAAAAAAATTGGATATAACTTTAATTACAGATGGTGTTCTTAGGAAGGTAAAAATTGTGTTTATTTCTAAAAAGACTCTTCCTATAAGTCGAAAGAAAAGAAGAAAAAAAAAGTTCAGAAACAAAGTGGCACAATTTTTAAGGTAGTTAGTGGGCCACAGACTGGTGTAAAAAAGTCAAAAGGCAGATATTTTCGCTGCAAACAGATACGGTACTGGAAAAAGCAATGTCTATTTTATCTTAGCAACCAGAACAACAAATGTAATTTCTGTTCACTAGCTGTGAAAATATGTTTAGCAGTGTTATCTATCGATACCTGGTGTATAGATACGGGAGCCACTAATCATGTCTGTAATTTTTTGCAGAGGTTCTAAGAAACCAAATAACTTAGTGATGGAGAAATTTACCTGCACATGGGCAATAATACAAGAGTAGCAGCAGTTATAGTGGAAGATGTCACTCTTAGTTTTATAGAGATCGAATTTTAATATTGAGAGATTATTTTTATGTATCGTCCATTAGAAGAAATTTAATTTCTATTTCTAGATTGGTTAAAGACAGATATTTAGTTTATTTTAATATATAACTCTATAGTTATTAAGGATAGTAAACGATTTATCTGTTTTGGTACATTGGTGTATGATCTTTATATTATTACTCTAATTTCTCCTATACTATAACTAAATAAATTGAATAATACATTTAATTCATGAGAGTGTGAACATAGATTTCTAGCTTACCCTTACATAGTTAGGTTTATTCTTTTGTTAAAAATATAATTTGTATATTACTAGGTATTGCCCGTGCCTAAAGGCACTACCACTATTTATTTTAGATTCCTCGTGAACTTTAATTATTTCTCTAAAGTCTCGTATTACTATGAATAACCCACACTAAAAAACACTAAATCACGAAAAAAAAAGTGCAATGCATAGATAATTATTCTAAATATTAAACTTCAAAAAAAATTGAAAAAATTTTCCTTATTTTTCGGATAATCCAACGGTTTGACCGTTTACCAAATAACCTGTAATAAAATCAATCAACACAATATACACAGGCTCTGCCTATATCTAACAACAAAATCACAACTCAATTAAAACCATCATAACTTATCATGCACACATTTAAAATCTCTAATTTGAAATCAATAACATAAACCAATTAAAAAAAAGAAATAGATAATTATTCAAAGTATTAAACTTTATAAAAAAATTGGTAAAATTTTTTCTATTTTTTTGGATAATCTAACGATTTGACTGTTTATCAAATAACATGTAATAAAATCAAAAAACCCAACGATTTGATCGTTTACCAAATAACCTGTAATAAAATCAAACAACACAATATACACAGACTCTGTCTGGATCCCAACAATAAAACCACAATTCAAATAAAATCATCATAATTTCTCATGCATCCATTTAAAACCTCCAGCTTGAAATTAATAGCATAAACTAATTAAAAAAAAGAAATAGATAATTATTCTATGTCTTAAACTTTTAAAAAAATTGACAAAATTTTTCCTATTTTTCGGATAGTCCAACGGTTTGACCGTTTACTAAATAACCTGTAATAAAATCAAATAACACAATATACACAAACTCTGCCTGAATTCCAACAATAAAACCACAATTCAAATAAAATCATCCTAATTTCACATGCATCCATTTAAACCTCCAGCTTGAAATCAATAACATAAATCAATTAAAAAAATTAGATAATTATCCATAGCATTGGGTTGCTTGAATGATAATTAGTTCCTTTAACTCTATATTGTTTTAACTTGCATTGGTTAAAGGCCTTGTCTTCTAGATTCTTGTCTTCAAGTAATAGTTACTGACAATGCTTCACTGCTGTTGTGGTATGGGATGTTTGATTAATGGGTTCTAGATTTGTTGAAAGATTTCTGTTAGTTGATATATAGTGGAAACACTAGGAGGTATTTGTAATAGTTGATTTATGCTACTCCTTTTTTATTTTTCAGGTGATGCCATTCATGGAAAAAATTCATTGTAGGCAGTTGTAAATGCTACATTTGTTTTATGATAAATACAGCTGTAAATACTAAGTTAACAATAAAACCAGTTCTTCTAAGAGAAGTGCAGAAGTTATTCGGTGCAAGAGTGATTCAATGGCAATTATAAATGTGCTGAAAAGTTGTAGGACCAAAAACTAAAATTTGAATCTCCAAAAATAAATCTTTTAAATGCTCACTACCGCTTCAACCATAACTATGCACCTCAAAAATGAACAATCTGGAACAAAAAGGTCATCACAAAGTAAGAAAAAAAAATTTCCAGAAAAAAAATATAACTATGCTGGAGTAATGAAGATAGAGTAATGAAGTAATGAAG
>JAUMHN010306925.1:0-18436 GCA_032360265.1 Heliamphora ciliata
GTTAAGATTTTCGATACTCGCCAATTAAATTTAATTACTGACAATTTAATTTAATCGACATCTTGATATTCTTTAAGCCTTTCTGCTTAACTTATTTGACCGCCGAATAATTAAATCTACCTGCAGGGTTTGGCCCGGTCAAAACTTATAAGCTTCCTTAAGGAGGTATCATCAATCTCGATATTTCGGGACATGAATTCCGTTAATAATTAATATTTTTTCATATATATAATACAGCTATCCATGCATATAAAAGAAATAATACACATACATTACTCATAAAAATTCTTATAAAATGAAAAAATTAATTTTATTAAAAATGAAATTAAATACTAAAAACATGATTTTTAGTATACCAACCATAATAGTATGAACCTGATCCTGCCCACATTCTGGATTGGAAGGAACTACATGTTGATGAGGATATCATGTTTGAAGAGCAACCGGTGAGGATTATCGATCAAAGAGACAAGATTCTTCAAGGCAAGACCATTCTGCTCGTCCGAGTTCTTTGAAAGCACAACGAGGTTGAAGAATCGACATTGGAGCGGGAAGAAGTTATGAGGATAAGTCATCCCCAATTGTTCGTAGATTAAGGTATGATATGAAATTTCGAAGATGAAATTTGTTTTAGGGGGATAGATTGTAACAGCCCGGCTCAAATCTTAGTATTACTGACAGATAGACAATGAGAAGATAATGAGAACCTAAGTCGCTATATGAACAAGGAAAATCCTAAGTAACCCGGAACCCTAAATTTAACCCGAAAATCCTAAAAGAGATCAAATACTCAAAAGCAAAGCCCTGACACTCAAAATAGTCTCGAAATAGCTTAAATTAAGTAAATAAGATAAAATATCAAATTAAAAATAAAAAATTTCCATAATTAAGGTAAAATGACAATTTTGCCCCTAGTACAGTAAAAAGTCCCAAAAATTTAAGATTTGATACATAGACACCAAAAATCAGATATTTATATATAATTAATTAATAAAAGACAAAATAACAACAAAAATAACCAAATTGCCCTTGCATGGCCGGCCACCTAGGGATGTGTGCCCAAAAGCTAATTTTTTTTTATCTTTTTAAGCTTAAAAATGAGAAAAGATGTGTTAGTTAAGCATTATTTTGGCCTAATACTTTATATACAAGTAATATATATAATAATATAATAATGTAGGTCAAAAAAAGTAAACAAATAATTATTTAAAGTCTCTACACAATAAATAAGTCAAAAAGCCAATTCTAATCAAACTAGCTTAATTTAGTTTAAAAGCCTACACTTATTTAATTAATTGCTATCAAAATTATAATAAATCATGAGAAGACTAAATTAATTATAAACACACTAATATAATAGGTTTTTGTAGGTTTATATACCAAAAAGATACATAAATTAATATTTTATGCATATTCTTCCACAAAATTGAAACAAAACTTAATTTAAAACCCAAATTAAATGCAAAAATCAGCCAAATAGGCTTGTCCAAAATTTACCTGCCCCAAGTCTGAAAATATATCTCTCAAGCCACCCTCACCTCCCATGCAACCAATAAAATTGAAGAAAATTCAATTTAAAGTTTCATTGCAATTATTATCCCCCATTACATTTTTTTCTATAAAAACAAGGCATAAGGGCCCCACTCTCTACATGTATTTTCTGCTGAGAGGGTGAGAGAGAGACACCTCCAAAATTTCTAAGTGTTCTCAAGAGAGAAGGAGAGAAGAAGGAAGGAAGAAAGAAGGAGAGGGAGGCTAGGGGGAAGCAATGACAAGGCATTGAAGCTAAGACATTTTCTTCCTCAACCATTTAAGCATAAAAAAAGGTAAGTAAACTCTCTAAAACTCTATGATATTCTCCTATAAGATAACCTTCAATCCATCTCTATAATTAATCCTAAGAAATTAAAACAAAGAATAACTCAAAAATACGTCGTAGGAGAAGTTTATGGGCTATTTATGTACGAACAAGCTTTGCATGGGTTTGCATGTGTATATTTTTGAGTTTTATAGCCTAAACATATTCTGGAGTTTTGGTTTATATGATTTTATGACATGCATGCAAAGAAAACACATAAAAAAATACACACAACACAAGCTAAGCAACTAAAACCCTAGGTAACCTAATTTTCTGGGCTAACCTACTTCCTGGTATGAACTTTAAAATGTCATAACTAATTATAGGAAAATGATCTTAAAGTGATTTTTCTGTCCAGACCTATATTTTTGAGTTGTCTTTCATACAAAATTGGTTTAAAGTGATTTCGTTAGGTAGAACTCCAGATATGTCATTTTTGTTAAAGAGTGTCAGATCTTGACCACTCTAAGTTGCAGACCTAAAAACCCTAAGTTAGAGTGAGTACTAAGCTTCGGTCAAAACATAAAAATTGTAGAGAATATATTTATCTTTTTGTCCACTAAAAATGAGCCAAACATATAAAGTCTTGCTAGGTCAAAGCACTTCCCAAAGCCACTATTGAGATTTAGTGATTGATAGACCTCTTTATCACACATTTTTGTAAGACCTAAAACCTAAATTTTTAGAAGCCAAATCCAAAAGTGAATCCTTCGAGTTGAAACCCCGATCAAGCCTTCTACTGTATTCCCGATATGAGTCACGAATGTAGAGTGGGCTTTGATCATTCGTGAACTTAAACCTGCTAAACTAATCACAATAGGGAATACGTGGAAACTCTAGTCTTGAAAGACGACTTATGATTTATGTTTTGCATACCCGCATAAATATAAGGCTACAGTAGGGCCTTTGGAGTAAATATGACTTGGGTTTCTAATGTAATTATGAAAATTCGGTTGCCCCTAAGGCAATTTCATAAAAATATAAATTACAATTTATACCACTTAAGAATCATAATTGCACTCCTAGCCATATTCTCAAAATTAATAATTCGAGTTTTTGTTATTAAATGCTTAACTCATTTCTTGACGTTAAGATTTTTGATACCCGCCAATTAAATTTAATTACTCACAATTTAATTTAATCGGTTTCTTAAAATTTTTTAAGCCATTTCGCTTAACTTATTTGTCGGTCGGATAATTAAATCCACCTGTAGAGTTTAGTTCGATCAAATTTTATAAGTTTCCTTAAGGGGGTATCGTCAATCCCGAACAATCGAGATGTGAATTCCGTCACTAATTAATATTCACCATATAATTAAAACCATTATCCAACTCACCAGGACTATTGACCCATAAAAGATCGCGCCCTCTAATGAATTAAAACAACGAATATTAAATATATATAAATAATAATTATTTCAAGATTAAGATCATAAGCACTTATAATAATCTTAGGGTGTGAATTAATTTATATAATTAGTACAAAATTAAATACCCCAATGTAGTTCTATTCAATACACACAAAGTGTACTAGCACAGAGAGTCAGGATAATAGACGGTGCTATTATCTATTTTCCGTAACCAAGACATGCCTACTAAAAATCTGTGCTACAGTCGTGCCGATGGTTTGTCAAATTTCATCTAATCCAGTGCAATTATAGTTATTTAGTGGTATGAATTATAATTCAGTGTTTTATGAAAATTGTAGAAACTGCTGCTAGTTTTCCATAATTGCAGATACCGCTATGAGGTTTGCTTAATTGCAAAAATTACTGATAGGTGTCTGTGTTCTATTGAAAATCTTACTCATAATTACTCTATAGGTCCCTGCTATAACCCTATAAATATGCGGGTAGACTGAACCAGTTCAAGACTAAAGCTGTCAAGATTCTACCGGTACAAGTTCTTGATAGATTATAACCCACACTACATTCAAGAATCGCATAAGGGAATACAGTAGAAGGACTGACAAGAGCTTTAACTCGGTATCAAGAACGTACTTGATGATTTGACCAGTAAAAAGGTATTATACTAAATTAACTTTGGTTGCACGAATTTTAATTTTGATCGTTCGACATCAAAAGTTTATCTGAAGCTCGTTTCGGTGTTTTTCCGTCGAGTTAATTATTTTCAAAAATTGTTTACAAAAATAATGATCTTGGTAGTTTTGCCTCCAACAATAGGATCACATCCTAGGAGCAGGACTTGCTTGAATTCATATTTAAAGTGGGAACCATGTTAAGATTCGGATTGAACACAAATTTTGAGATTTGAATAAAATGAGTTTTGAATATGCATTTTCTTTGGAAACTAAACTTGAGATGGGATGGAAACTATGTTAGGTTCTAAATCTGGGTTAAAATAGTGTTTTGGAATTTTGATGAGTTTTTTGGATGAACCTATGATCAAACATGAAAGCAAACTTAAGTTAGATGAATTTGAGTTAGGTTTGATTTTGTGTTTGGGGATGAATCTGGGTAGATATTGGGCTGAATTTGAGTTAGGTTTGATTTTGTGTTTGGGGATGAATTTGGGTAGGTGTTGGGTTGAATTTGAATTATAAAAACGTCGATTTAGAATGGAGTTAGGGGCTAGTTTGGACGGGGAATCAAAACTAACGAGTTGGTATGCCAATTTGTGATTGGATTAGAGTCTTTGAATTTGTCGATTTTTGAAAACGGTTTTTGTTGAGAAGTAATTTTGATCATATTCATTACTTTAGGTTTTTCGAGTTTTAAACTTTGAAGTGGATTAGGGGTCGTTATGAAACTTTCTTTTGATCTTGTTCGAAGTTGAATTATGTCAACTGAGTTTTAGACTGGATTTTGTTAAATTTGAATTCAAATTCTAGCAAATTAACTTCAGTTGGGTTGAGTTGTCGTTAGTTTTCAAATGAGGTCAATTTTTGAACTAGTGAGTGAAAAATTGATTTCGAGCCTCATCCTGGTGTTGCTTCAATTATTGTTAGTTTGTTTTCGTCAACTTGCCACGTACTTGGTTTTAATCCCATCGTTATTTCTATTTGTCCTGTTTGCGTTATTTTATCAATTCCATTATTATTATATATATATTTTTTGTTCACTAATTTGTTTGATTTATTTTGTTTCAGGGGTGACTTCGAATTCGAGGTTACGGTGGATCCTCCAACGTCTTGGAGTGGTATACAGCGCTCCCACCTCGTAGCAGAGTGATCGTTGATCAAGCTGGATTCGGTAGCTTCATTTCCACACTGATGGGGACTAATAATGACATGGTCACCCTTATTGCTCTAACGAAGAGGTGGTGGAACACCACCAACACCTTCCACCTTCCCACATTTGAGGTGTCCCTCACTCCTCTAGACTTCTCTCTTATCACCAGGATTCGGGTAGGCGGCAACCCGATCCTGTTCGATCTCGATATCTGCCGAAACATTGATGCTCTTCCACACCTACTCGGCCATGTGCCCCCATCTATCGACAAGGGGGCATACAATATACGTGGCTGAAGACGACCTTCCGTTACTTTGCCTGCTTCGAGGTCCACCACTTCGAGTGGACGACGCGTGCATTCCTTCTCTACACGTTCGGGATATCCTTATGCCCGAACTTAGAGAATAGGGTGCACCTCCACTACCTGGCTGCTATGGTGGTGGTGGACCAGACTAGCTCCTATGACTGGGGCGGAGCAGCATTAGCCGTACTGTACTGGTATATAAGCGCAGCTACCTCGACTTCTGATCTGAGCGTCGACAGGTACTGACGCATCTGGGAGGTATGTCTTATTTCCCTACTTTTAGTACTTTCCTTTCTCACTTTCATATCTGATTCAACTGTACTGATGCTTCTTTTGATTTTTGGCAGCTTTGGGTTTATGAGTTCCTGGGTATGCGCCAGCTAGTGAACTCATGCGATGACCCACTTGTTATCCCCCAGGCACTTCAATGGGCCAAACGCCATCGGGGTATAAAGCATGGTGGAAAGGACTTGGACGATGACCACCTTTTTCTCGATAGCCTCACTCATGACCGGTTAAGCTCCTTATGCTTCAGTTCATTCCTACTTCTCACTTTCTGCATATACACTGTTTGCTGGCATGTTTTCTTTGATCTTTAGGTCCGTTGGGACATTTGGATGGGTATGGAGGAGCGAGATGGTGCTGATTTGATGCGGAGCCCTGAGGTCACCCAGACCCGTGTCTTGTTTGAGGGGCCATTCTGTAGAGAGTGGTTCTTCAGTGAACGTGTCGTTCGGTAGTCCTTGAGGTATAATCATTTTTGTATCCCGAGGACACCTCCGGTGGGGATGTGTCAGACTGACACACTCCGCACAACCGAGATCCTCTGAGCCATGGTGGGCCTTAACGCTGCTACGCTGATCGAGGGCGATGATCGTAACTATATAGTCTTTACCCGAGAGAGGCTCATGCCTGCCATAGGAGCTTGTGCTACTGTGTGGGGTCCTCCTCCTACTACTCCAGACCCTACACATCCCGAGCTTTCCTGGACGGTGGACACTTTTGTGGATGGGGTTCTTCATCAGATCCGGATCCTTGAGTCGGCAGCCCTAGAGATTCTCTTTCCCCCTGGCGCTGAGTAAGTATGACATCCCTCATTCCATTCTCGACATTGTCACTTGTATGCGGTGCTCTGACTGTACTAATTCCCATATCTGACTGATCCTGACACCTGATTACATTGACTTATTTCCTCTTTTGACAGATACCCCGAGAGTGGTTCGACCAGTCCCTTCGCTTGATCACTGGGTTGATGGTGTTGGTTCGTCACTAGGATGCTGCCTTTTGGGCTCATGGCTTAGAGCCTCCTGTTCCTTGGGGTGGCCCTATTGCGGTACTTAGTTCTTTCTATCTCTCATTTACATTCTTGCACTTTTTCTTTCTGCTTATACTTATCTTCCTTAGCTGGCATAGTCCTTTTTATTCTTTCAGCGTGGGCGTGGCGGAGGGCCGAGGACTCGTGGTTGTCACACAGCACCTCCCACCCTAGCTACATCTTTTAGATGGACTTCTACTTCTGTCATTACTTCTTCATCCTTGGGCTCGGACTCCCAGTGTTACATAGACTATTGAATGCTCAGAGGAGGCAGAGGAGACTAGGTCGACATCCGGAGAGTCATCCCAAGGAGGCTACATGGTCTGGGGAAAGAGGACCCGGCGAGAGTGATGATCCCACCGCTGCCAAACTACTATTCTCTTTCCCTTTTACGGTACATGGAGGCTTGCACGCCTATTCTTATTTGGGCCTACATGCCCGCTTGATACATTTTATTCCTCTGCCTTGTCTCATTACACAGATGCACAGATACACTGGTTTTTTTTATACTGGTTGTCCCACTGATATACTACTTCGACACACACACTGATACATACTGACATATAGCACTTTGGGGCCAACGTGCCTTTGATTCTTCCCTTAGCCTGCGTGCCTTGTCATACATATATGCTTATTACTTTTCTTTTGACGAGTTGGGCCTTCGTGCCATGTGGTTTACACTTTTATTATCATGGATGCTTTTTTGGTTATATATTTATGAAAATCATTTTCGGCCACTTAGACTCCTATTATGCATGATGATGTGATTCATAGGTTGTGATCCTATCTTATGAACTGCTTTCTTTGTTGCGAGTTACTAACAGGTGCACAATTATGGTTTGGGGCATATTGGCAAAATGGGAAAAGGCTGCTAAAATTTCTGCACAAAAAAAGATGGCGGTCGTGAGAACTAATATGGCGGCCGTTGGTTTTGGATATGACGGCCTGCACGTTTGTGAAGAAATGTTAGCGGCCTGGAGTTTTGGTATTGTGGCCGTGAGTTTTGGGAATGAAATGCAACGGCCGTTATATTGCAAAGCTACGATCGAAATAAAAAAGTGACGGCTGCAGCACAGTGTTTTGGTGTGAAACTTGGGGCAGATTCTGTGGGTTCCCTCATTTCTGGATCTATATAAAAGGGGGCAGCTGTTCCAGATCTCATTACTTTGGATATCTTTCGTTCCTTATGGCCCACTCTTATAACAATTCTCTGTCGGCTTAGATGAGTGATTTTTCTCCAGTTGAGCGCAAGAATTTCCTCAACTTTGGTCTAGATGCACTATTTTCTCTGCGATCCCTGACGGTTGATTGGCATCTTTTGAAGGGAGCAGATCAGCTATGGGATCCTGAGGTCCATGTATTCGATTTCAGTGTTAAGGAGTTATGTCCGATTGTGGGAGACTTTTCGGCCATTTTGGAGATCTTGGGTCGAGAAGAGGTCATAGTTTCCACGCCTTTCTTGAGTCCCAAGGACAAGTTGATGCAGCTCTGTGGTTACTCTAGGCGCGAGGCTTCTATTATTACTCATGATGGATTTCTTGATGTGGCTCGGATCGTGGACCGCTTTGGACCTCGGGGGTCTCTTGGAGACTTCTCTCTTTTGCTTCAGCGTAAGCATGCTCTTTACACCTGTCTTCTGGCTCGTTTTCTCTTGGGACCTTTCGATGGGTGGGCCAGCTCATCATTGGTAGACATAGCCCATCATATTTATGAGCGCTGGGACCCTATCTCGTTAATTCTTGCCGAGACACTGCTTGGGTTTGATGTAGTCCACTCTAGGGGTGCCCCTTAGTTTGCTGGTAGTGCTCTTTTGCTGCACGTAGTCCCTCAACTCTCTTTATTTTTTTTATATTCCCTCGTATTTTTTCACTCAACTCTTCTTTTTCTTTATTCTCTTAGATTTTTTCACTCAGCTCTCCATTTTCTCTATTTCTCTCAGGTTTAGTTGTTGGAAAAGGTGAATCTGCTAGAGAAGCCTGTATCTGATACTTATAGCATTAAGTCCTTTATGCATCATTAGGTCTACCGACTTTGCTCCACTGAAGCTGATTGGAAGAATTATCTAAATTCTTTGACTGGGGAGGAAATCTCTTGGCTATATCCCTGGTTGAAGATATCTTCTATGATTGTTTCCACTGCTGGTCACTCGGGGGTCCTGTTGGTTAGCTTGAAGTTGGCCACCTTCTATTATCTTTATTGCATTCTTTGCCAGTTTGGGTGTACCCAAATCTGTCTCGAGTTTCCTATGAGCCATATGTACAATTATCCTCATCGGGTCCCTTTCCTAGGTCAGTATTAGCGGGCTTGGTCTTCTTGACTGAGGATACTAGTTGGCAGGTACTTCGATAGTAGGCTTTCTAAGGTTTACAGGGTTTGGCTGCAGATTGATATAAAGTGCGAGGCAGGACAAGGAGGAGATGCGAAGAGAAGGAGGATTTAACTTTTTTTGCTATGTCTCAATATCTATGTTTACTTTTCTTTTTAGCTTTTTTAGGATGAGAACTTGCGAGCCTCTCTTATATTTTTTGAAATCTGTATCGATAAACTCATTAACGAAAGTCCCTCCACTTTTGGTTTGCGATGGCTAACAACATAATCATTTTATTAGAGAAACTTAAAACAAGCTTTTGTATTGATCAACTTACTAGAAGCACGGTTATAAGGAGGGAATTCTGAACAAAGGTTTGGGCTGAACTTCTGACAGAAGTTACCTACGTATCCTGAAGAAGGAAATTAGGCCATAACGTAGTTCAAGGCGTGGGTTACACTCTGGTATTGAGGCTCTCCTTTTGTGAGCTTTTTCCTCATGGGTAGAATCTTTTAAGCTGGTTTGAATTGATAGGTGTAGAAAAAATATTCCCCTCCAAGTCCATCAGAATTGCTGCACCTCTTGACATGAGGGTTTTAATAAATAGCCCAATTTGGTTTGAGCTTGTCCCTAGGGTCAAAAATTGGAGCTCTGATCTCTTTGAGGACTAAATTACCTTCTTTCAAGTTTCGGGACTTAACCTTCTTGTTGAACGCTTAAGCTATCCTCCTTTGATATCATTGAACATGAAACAATGTTTGAAGTCTTCTTTTATCAAACAAAAGTAATTCTTCAAATCTGTTCCTCTCCCATTCCTTCTCGGGAATTTCACTCTCGACCATTACTCTCAAAGACGGGATTTTCAATTCGATAGGTAGGACTGCTTCTATTTCGTAAACCAAGGCATACTGTGTGGCCTCGATTGAAGTTCTAATCGATGTCCGGTATCGTCAAAGCACAAATGGTATCTTTTCTGGCCAATGCCTACTTCCCTTTATCGTTTTCTAAAGGATTTTCTTCACATTCTTATTTACAGCTTCCATAGCCCCCTTAGTTTGTGGTCTGTAAGGTGAGAATTTGTGACTAATAATCTAGTATTCCTTCAATAGATCCAAAACTTCTCCCTAAAATTGGGAACCATTATTAGAAATTATCTCGTGCGGGACTCCGTACTGGCAAATGAGATTCTCTTTGATGAACTTAGCTACTTGGGCAGCCTTCAGGACGAAGTAGGAGATAACTTCGGCGCACTTCGAGAAATAATCAATTGCCACAAGAATAAACTTGTGCCCATTTGACGCCTTGGGTGTAACCTTCCCTATGATGTCGATTCCCCAAATCAAGAACGGCTGGGGTGAGGTCATGTTATACAGCTGAGATGGTGGCACATGCATGAGATTTGCGTGGATTTGGCACTTTTGGCATCTTCGGACAAATTGATGGTAGTTTGATTCCATGGTCGTCCAAAAATATCCTTGGCATAGGATCTTTTTAGCTAGCATCATCTCGCTCATGTGAGGATCATAAACTCCTCTATGAATTTCTCTCGTCATCTCGTGTCCTTCTTCTATGTTAATGCGCAGTTTATTGACTCCTAGATATCCTCTTTTAAACAGCTTTTCACCACATATTATGAACTGTGCGGCCAGTCTCTTGATAGCTCTCTAGTCCTTCTTACTGGCTTGGCTCAGATATTCTCCCTTCTCGATGAATTTCCAGATGTCGTGACACCATGGTAACCCATATTTGGTTTCTTGGATCGTATCGATGTTGTTGATTGCAGGTACATCCTTCTGTTGAATTTTCAAGGGCCTCATTCTTATTCCGGATGATATATCTATCATTGATTCTAAAGTAGCCAAGGCATCGGCGAATTTGTTTTGCAATCTTGGCACATGAATAAATATTACGCTTTCAAAGCAGGGGATCATTAGCTCGAGTTCTCGATGATACTGAACCAGCTTTTCTTCTTTGACCTTCCACTCTCCCTTTGCCTAAGATACGGCCAGAGCCGAGTCTTCTATGACCTCCAACTTTCTTGCCCTTAGTTCTAAGGCGGCTTTCAATCCAGCCAAGCAAGCTTCGTACTCGGCCTGATTGTTAGTAACCTCAAAATTCAACTTAAAAGCTAAAGGTATAAGAGAATCATCGGGGGTAACACGGAGTTTCCCTATCCATAACTGTATTAGTTTGAGGCTCCATCGAAACAGAGGGCCCATTGATCCTTCTCAATCTTCAGCACCTACTCATCAAGAAACTCAAACTTGGGCTCTTCTTCTCCGTTGATAGGATGATTGGCTAAGAACTCAACAACGGCTCCCGTTTTTATTGATTTTCTCGTGACATATTACAGATCGAACTAGGCTAGCATCAACAACCACTGGGCCAACTTTCCTGTCAATGTTGGCTTTTCAAAGAGGTATTTGAGCAGATCCATCCTTGAGATTAGAATGACACGGTATGCCAACATGTAGTGGCATAACTTCTTAGATGGCTAAACTAGAGCCCAATAAGTCTTTTCCAAAGGCGTATACCATCGTTCACATTCGGTCATCTTCTTACTCAAGTAGTAAACAACTCTTTCTATCTTGGCTTTATCTTCCTGTGTAAGCATGCATCCTATTGTTGAATTAGTCACTGATAGGTATAGTATCAAAGGATTGCCGGGCTTTGGTGGTGACAAAATTAGAGGGTTTTACAGATACTTCTGTACGGCTTCAAAGGTGTCTTGACACTGTTGATCCCACTAAAATTTGATCCCTTTCTTTAAGAGTCAGAACAAGGATTCACAGGTAGTGGTTAGCTTGGCGATGAATCGGCCGATAAACTGAACCTTTCCAAAGAAGCTCTTTATGTCCTTCTCAGTCTTCGAGGGAGGAATTTCGAGAATGGATTTGATCTTCAAAGGATCTATCTCAATACCTCGCTATGTGATCATGAATTCGAGCATCTTGCCTACAGTGATTCCGAAGGCACACTTTTGAGGATTTAAACACATCTTGTACTTTCTAATCCGCTCAAAGAATTTTCTTAGTGCAACGACTTGTCCCTCTCGGATTTTGAATTTCACAATCATATCGTCCACATATACTTCCACCTCTTTGTATATCATGTCGTGCAGCAATGCTGTTGCAGTCCTTTGGTAAGTTGCTCCCGTGTTTTTCAATTCGAACGTCATGACTCTATAACAATAGGTACCCCAAGGTGTTATGAAGGTAGTCTTCCCTCAGTCCGCTAGAGCCATCAGGATCTAGTTATACCCCAAGAAGCCATCTATAAAGGACAAAAGCGCGTTCTTGGAGATGTTGTCTACCAAGACATCTATATGGGGAAGAAGAAAGTCATCCTTAGAACTATCCTTGTTGAGGTATCTGAAGTTGACACATACCCGTATCTTTTCATCTTTATTCGGTATGGGGACAATATTAGCAACCCACTTTGAATACTCTGTAATCGTGAGAAATCCAACATCTAACTATTTGGTAACTTTTTCCTTGATCTTCAGTGCCCAATCTGGCTTAATTCTCCTTAGCTTTTTCTTGACAAGTTTAGCATCGGGATACAAGGGGATTTGGTGCTGTATAATATTGGGGTCTATGCCAGGCATATCTTCGTTGGACCATGTAAAAATATCTTTAAATTCTTTTAATAAAAAGATTAGCTGTTCGCGTTCCTTTCAAGATAGGGTGGAACCAATTTGAACCATTTGTGGGTTATTTTTATTATTAAGATTTTTCGAAATCATTTCTTCGGTTATAGGTTTGGTTCCCATTTCTTCTTTCTTTTCGATTAAGAATTTTAATTGTTGGGGGATATCCTTCTCAAAATCGTTAAAATCTTTAGAATTAAGACAAAATATTTGAGACACAGCAAAGCAAGCAATGTTTGATTTCATTTCGTTGGTTTCAAAAAGGGTTACATTCTAAGACTCAAAACAGAAAGGGCTTAGGATGCTAATAGGTGCATTCCCAGCAGAATCAGAGCTAACTGACTTGATACAGATAGACTCAAAAGACTTAGACTTCATCCCACTTGTTACATCATACATAATAAAAGACTCAAGAGGCTGACTCTTTTTCATTTTAGTTGCATCCATGATAAGCGAAGTGTGATCCACAGGCGCGCCAACTTCCATCATCAGTACGTCCATGTCTTCGTCATCTTTGCCTATAGGCACTTGGATCATCTCTTGATTGAAGAAAGACTCCAGATCTCCTTCACAAAGATCTGCCTAATCTATTTACATCTTTCCTGTGAGACCCATCTGCCAAATCTCGACTTCTTCATTACTTTCGGATAGCTAGTGACTAAAAAAGATCTCAAATCCTGGTAATTTCTTGTTAGTTTTCTCTTCAATCCATGGTTCGGGGAACCCACAATAAGGGAAATCGTCTCATTCTTTGATGAAACGTCCATTCAGCATTGGTTCATACTTCTTTATGCTTGATCTTTCCAATTCTGGCTTGTATCCCAGTCCGTATCCATGGCGATTGTATTTTACCGGGAATGGCTCAGAAATTCCTTGCAAATGCTTTCCTAATCCCATGCCTAAAAAGTAGGACATTTCTTTCATCATGGCGATGACCCTTGCTGTTAGGGTTGGTATACTGAAAATCATATTTTAGTATTTAATTGTATTTTAATAAAATTAATTTTTTATTTTATGAGAATCTTTATGAGCAATGTATGTGTATCATTTTAATGTTATGTATAAATGTCCGATATTCTGTACAGTATTTAATCTAATTTGTAGAGTACGACTTACACACAGAAGATCAGATTTTAGGTCTTGTAGAATATAAATTTTATGTTCACAGTTTAGATGAAAATAGACATACCATCGGTACAACTGTAGCATAGAGTTTTAGTAGGCCTGTCTTGGATACGGGGAACAGATCATAGCGTCGTTTATTGTTCTGACTCTCTGTGTTAGTACATTTCGTGTATATTGAACGGGACATTTGGGATAATTAATTTTATACTGACTATATAAATTAATTCACATCTCAAGGTTATTATGAATAGTGCTTATTCTCTTAATCATAAAATAATTATTGATTTGCATATATTTAATATTCGTTATTTTGATTTATTAGAGGGTGCAATCTTATATGGGTCTATATTCCCGGTGAGTTGGATAGCGGTATTATTTATATGATAAATAATAATTATTGATGGAATCCACATTCTGAAAGATCGGTATTGACGATACTCCCTTAAGGATGCTTATAAGTTTTGACCGGGTGAAACCCTGCAGGTGGATTTGATTATCCGGCGATTAAATAAGTTAAGCGAAAGGGTTTAAAGAATATCAAGATGCCGATTAAATTAAATTTTCAGTAATTAAATTTAATTGGCAGGTATCGAAAATCTTAACGTGGGGAGAAATGTAAAACATTTAATAACAGGAGCTTAATGCAAGAAGGTCTTGAGATTATAGGTCAGAGTACAATTACAATTTTTTAGTGGTGTGAACTGTAATTCAGTGTTTTATGAAAATTGTAGAAATCGCTGCATGTCTTTTCATAATTGCAGAAACCTCTAGTAGGTGTCTGTGTTCCACTAGAAGTCTTACTCATAATTACTCCCTAGGTCCCTGCTGTAGCCATATATATATGCGGGTAGGCTGAACCAGTTTTTAATGATTTTATATTATTATTATTACGATATTATTTTTGTCTTTCAAGAATTAAATATATTAGGGTTCTACTGGTACGAGTTCTCGAAGGATCGTAACACACACTACGTTCTGTTGATTTTTCAAGTTTTTTTCGAGCAGATGTTTTCATAGAAAAATAGTACTTTTTGAGAGTTTTTTTCTGATATAAAGTACGTCAAAAACTGAGCTCGGGAAGAGGTCAAAAAAACCTCAGTAAGTTGGCGGCGTATTGCTGTGGCGGGCAGTAGCATTTTTGAGGTTCGGGCCATTTTTTTGGCCATTTTTCGAGCAGTTTTCCAGCATATTTTTTGACAGAAAGATCTCATATATCGAGAGCTTTCTAACAATATAAAACTCGTAAAAAATGGAGCTCGAATGAGGCGACAGGAGCAGCCTGAAGGCGGCGGCGAGGCGGTGCTGGCGGTGGTTAGTGGTGGTCTTGCGACTTTCTCTCTCGCGGGGCTGGTTTGATGTATATTTCTGACATATACGAGAATGATATGATATATATTGATATATCAGATAAAATCAAAGAATCCTGATGCTATTTGGATATTGGCAACTTATCTTTTTAAGAACAGGAGACAGAAACTCTTTAGAGTTTCGATTGGATCATAAAATTGGAATTGATATTTATCTTGCTTTTAATTTATTTTTTATATTTTAATTGCGTGGATGATATATTTTAATTTTATTTATCCTGTTAATTTAATTAATTTAAAAATTTAGTTTTAATTAAAATATTTTGTAATTAAAAATAAAATTAAGTTTTTTTAATTAATTAATTTTAATTAAAGGAAAAAATTTTAGATATTTTTTTTTACAAAACATCACGTTTAAGATGATTTTTTTAAAATTGGATATCTTGAAAAAACGTGAAAATCAATTTCAGATTTTAAATTAATTAAATAATATTTAATCGAAATAAATTATTTTTTTTCAAAAAATATGAAACGGAAAATAAAATAAAAAATGCCTTTAATCACTACCTTAGCTAAAAAGCTAAAGGAAAAACTGTGCATTTATAAATTTTATTTGTTACGCATTTAAATACAAAAAGATGGTTTGATAAATCAAAATATTTGAAATCCTGTATACAGAAAGATGTTTGATTCTTTTAGATCGTGCGATTTTTAAAATTAATAAATTTATTTTAATTAAACAGAATTTTATAACCCTCAAAAAATGTTTCAAAAATCTAAGTGGGAGAGGGAATTTATTCACAGATAAATCTCGCGGTCTCCATCACCACTTTGTAGGCGATGCAGTTAAACCCTGTGTGTTGGCAGTAAGGCCTTCCTCTCCATCGGACAGATTAATTGCAGTATCGCAAGTACAAACCTCCTTTATAGATAATTCTAGATAATTGTTAGTGTGGATCACTTCTCCATCTGAAGGGTTCATTGCAAAGCGATTGATTTGGAATTAGGTGATGGTTAACACTTAGCTGTATATAATTGTATCATCTTCATCTGAGTCACTGCTATTATATACTGGATCGAAACTATGTCAGCTATTTAATTTTACTTGGCATGATCAGTTACCTAGATAGTAAAATTAAAATGAATTGGCATGTCTGGTCCTATGAAGAATAGTAGACGTCCACCCATCGTGGCATGCTATTCTCAAGTTACCAGGTTGCTGGCGATTTTTTTTAAAATGGTAGAGAGAATCAAATTAAAATGAATTCAAAGTTTTGCTCATCATAATTAACGTTTTTTTTAATTATGTGATTCTCAGGATTAAAATGGATTTCAATCCATTCGCTTCTATACTCAAAAAAAAAAACTTATGGGACCAAATTTTGTTGACTGCAAATGTAACTTGGGTATAGTTTTAACTACAAATGGTATTCCTTCAATACCAGGAAATGTGTTTGTTTCTGAAAAAGATTCTTCTTTTGGGTTGAAAGGGATGAAGTAGAAAAAGGTTCAGAAACAGGGAGACACAGTTCCCAGGGTAGTTAGTGAGCCATGGACTGGTGTGAAAAATCTGAAAGGCAGAAGTTTTCACTGTAACCAGACCCAGCACTGGAAAAAGCTATGTCCAGTATTTCTCAAAAGGCATAACAAATAGGGTGATTTCTGTTCACTGGTTGTGGAAACATGTTTAGTGGTGTTATCTACCGGTACCTAGTGTATAGATACGGGAGTGACTAATCATGTCTGCAATTCATTGCAGGGGTTCTAGAAAACTCGACAACTTAGTGATTGAGAGATTTACCTGTATATGGGCAATATTACTAAGGTAACAGCAGTTGCAGTAGGAGATGTTACTCTCAGTTTTGGTAGAGGTCGGGTTTTAATATTGAGAGATTGTCTTTATGTACCTTCCATTAGAAGGAACTTAGTTTCTATTTCTGGATTGGCTAAAGACGGATATTTGGTTTATTTTAATAACTATGTGGTTATTAAGAATAATAAATGGGTTATCTATTTTGATATATTGGTAGATGATTTTTATGTTATTACTTCAATCTCTCCTATACTGCAACTGATTAAAATGAATAATACATCTATATTACCATATAAGAGAAAGTTTCATTCTTTAATGAACCAAACGTTTCTTTGGCACTTACGCTTGAGTTATATTAATCTAAAAAGGATAAGCAGACTGGTAGCAGATGGACCTTTGAGTTCATTGAAAGTGGAGGCACTTCCAGTCTGTGAATTGTGCGTAGAGGGTAAGATGACCAAGAGGCCCTTTTCGACCAAAGGCTATAGAGCTAAAGAACTGTTGGAGCTAGTTCATTATGATGTATGTGGTCTTATGACAATCTGGACTAAAGGTGCCTTTGAGTACTTCATCAGTTTTATTGATGACTACTTAAGGTTTGGATACATTTACCTGATGCATTATAAGTCTGAATGTTTTAAAAAATACAAAGAATTCAAGGTGAAGACGGAGAAGTGTCTGGGTAAAAGCATCAAATTTCTACGATCCGGCCGTGGTGGAAAATACTTCTTGGAAGAGTTTAAGGACTACTTGTCATCAGAGGGGATTACATCTCCGTTGACTGCACCTGGCACTCTACAGCAGAATGGTATAGCAGAAAGAAGGAATAAGACTCTTATGGAGATGAAAAGATCTATGATGAGTTATTCAAGTTTACCTGATTCGTTTTGGGGTATCCTAAGGGAACCAAGGGTGGTCTGTTTTATAACCCTAAGGATCGGAAGGTCATTGTTAGCATCAATGCCCGATTCTTGGAAGATGATTATATTATGGAACACAGGCCCAAAAGAAAAATTGTTCAGGAAGAACTGAGAGAAAATACCAGTAGAACGAAAGAGGAACCACAAGTCACTGATATTCCAGTACCTCATCGTAGTGGGAGGATTATTGGAACATGTGCAAATCAAGAACAGGGTGCTGATGCACATGGTTTAGATTCTGCACAGCCTATTACTACTAGTACACAGACACAGGTAGTGCCTCGTCGTAGTGAGACGGTTGTTCATCAACCTGACCGGTATAACTTCTTGAGAGAGTTTTTTTACAGGATCCCGGTAGACTTGGATATCGAGCCCTGTAACTATAATGAAACACTACAAGACAAAGATGCAGATCTTTGGCAAAGGGCTATGAATTCAGAGATGGAATCTATGTATTTCAATCAGATCTATAAACTTGTAGAACCACCCGAAGGGATAAAATTCATTGGATGCAAGTGGTGTTGGAGGCAATACTGCCAAGATTATTATTTTTGTAAAACGATTTTCGGTAAAAAATTAACTGGACGGACAAACGCCGAAACGGGCTCCAGATAAAAATTTTGACGTCGAACGATAAAAAATAAACC
>JAUMHN010307034.1:0-18431 GCA_032360265.1 Heliamphora ciliata
TCAAAAACTAAGTGGCGACTCTATTTTCAACAAAAGGGGTTTTCAAAATTTAGTTTTCAAGGTGTTAAAAGATTTTTATAAACATTCTTTGAATTTCTTATTTTTGGACATTTTTGAAAATGACCCCCAAATCCCAACGCCATAGTATTTTCTAGTGACTCTGCTGGGGACCGATTTATAAAATCAAATAAGAGGGCTAGATTTGAAAATATCATTGGTTCTTAATAAAATTTCTCATTTGCATTTATGCATACATATGCATTGTTCTTCAATCTCCCCTGCCTAGTTAACCTGATGCCCTGAACGTTAATCCCTTTCGGAGATTGTTGGGGAGACGGGCAACCTTTGCTGACTGTACGCTATCATAGGTGCAGTAAAAGAGTTTGGGCGTACTATTTGACCATGTCCTACACCACCCCAGGCATGGGAGGTATATACCTGGCTCTATTCAGAAGGTACCCTGTTCGATTGACCAAAATCGGCTTTTTGCATATAGTAAACTTAGAACTCTCCTTTAGGTGCTACTAACCCTGTTAGGATTATGTGTTTTTCTTCATTGTATGTTTTGTTTGCATATTGTTAGGATTATTTTGTTTGGGCCTAAGCTAGTTCCTTTCCCGGGTTTGGCCCGGGTTTTTCGTTATCCTTTGGTTAGGTTAGCCTTCCCTTCGGGTTTTTACCCGAACTTTATCTTCCACCACATTCAGTTTTCACACCATAATCTTCTTCTCAGGGTCATGTCCGTGTTTCGTTCTAAGGCCTCTAGGGTAGTTTCTCTCTCCTTCGGGTTTTTTCCAGGTCGTTGGTTTTTTCTACCTTTGTTTAGGCTCGTTTCTTTCAAACCCTTGACATAGCTATGAGAATTAGTCCTCTTTTTGCTTACCGTTATGCTGCCCGCCTTACATTAGAATCCTCAAGAGTTAGCTTTGTTTTCTTGCCGAAGAGCTGCCTGTCTCCCCATTTTAGGTGAACTTTCCTACTAGAATCTAGTTGATCCCCCTTCTTAACCCTCATTCTTTTTGGGTCACCTTGTTGTTATGCTGCCAGTATGAGCCCAACAGAAGCATTACTTCAGTCTCCGTACTTATCTACTCATGATTTGCTGTCATGGGTATCTGCGGTATTTGCTATTTGCCATCAAAATGTTTACCTGGGAAGTGTCTGATACTGGTTATTCTGCTTTTGGAATTCATGCTTCTCTGTGGATTTACCATTGGGCCAAGAATAGTACGGTCAACACGTGTCTGGGAAAAATTAATAACAGGCAGACTTTGTAGGATATTTGAACAGCCAACTGAGTCAGCTGAAATGGCAAAAAATGAGGTGAATCTAGCAGCCCTAGTGAGGGCAATTACTAATATATAGAGAGCCGTAGAGCAACAGACCAAGGCTCAAGTGCAATGTTAGGCACAGATCCGGGCAATTCAAGTCCGTATCCCTGTTGTGAAAGGACAATCGGATGACACGAATGAGAATGTCGAAGACTTTTGGGATGACAACCATACCCCCGATGGACCGCAAGTCGTTGCACGACCACCACAGAACCCTTGTCGGGTGATAGTTGAGGAAGAAAACACTGCGCAGTCTAGAGAATCTGCACTGATTGAGAAGATCGACAAGATGGAAAAGGTCCTTAGAAAAGCCAAGGGGATCGAGAAATACATGTTAGATGTGGAGGGACTATGTTTGTTCCCAGATGCTAAACTGCTGGAAAAGTTCAAAATGCCGAACATGGAGAAGTTTGATGGAACTGGAGATCCCAGAATTCATCTCCGAATGTACGTTGGCACCCTCTCGCCAATGGGAATTGATGACCAGTTGAAGGCTCAGCTCTTTCACCGATCTCTTTCTGGGGCAGCCCAGAAATGGTTCCTCTCGCTCGACGTAGCAAAGACCAGAACTTGGGAGGATATAGCAATGACTTTTATCAGCCAGTATAGTCACAATGTCCGACTGGACGCAACTACTCGAGAGCTTGAAACTACTCGACAGGAGAACCGAGAGTCTTTTGTTGATTTTCTGACCCGATGGAGGGGTAAGGTTGCCAAGATGACGAATCGGCCTCCTGAGAAAGAGCAAGTGATCATAGTGGTGAAAAACTTGTAGTCCCCATGAAGTGTTATCTGGTCACGTAACTGCTCTCCACATTCGAGCAGTTGTTTGATGTCGGGGTTCAAATAGAAGATGCAATTCAATCAGGAGATATCGAGAAAGTTAAGCCGAGCCAGAAGCCCAGGAAGACCTTCCCCACAAATAACCAGAACCAATCTGCTACCACCAACCTCGTGTCTCACTCAAACGAGGTAAACTTGCTGAACCCATCTTCTTCCACCCAACAATCCAATAATGCCCAACAGCCAGACAATTGCCAACAACAGCAAAGGCCAAGGAGGGTCTTCACCCCACTCAACATTTCATTATCCACAGCCCTGAATCGACTCGTCGAGAAGGGGTTTATCAAGCTATTGGACCCCATGCCTGTACCTGATCCCCTACTGCCAAGGTTCAATGCTTCTCAATACTGTGCATTCTACCAAGGTCATGGGCACCTAACTGATAAGTGTTTGAGACTCTGACGTGAGATCTAAAACCTCATCGACAACAAAGTGATCCCGTCGCCATCTGCCACGCCAAAGTCGAATGTCACAACTAACACACTATCGAATCATACCAGGCAGGCCAGGGTAAATTACATGTCTCTGGAGAAATCGGAGGATCCGAGTCAGCACATCTGTTCAACACATCTACCACGCCCTCATGTTTCAATGACTGAGGATCTGACAGTATGTTCATTCATAATGGTTAGAGGAAGTCGAGACAGGATGGAAGAATGGAATGATAATGCCTGGAAATGGTATCAACCGATAATCCAAATTTGTCAATAAGAGGAGGAGTGCAATGAAGAAGATGACTGGCCATTGGATTACCCAACTCGACCTTATGGGTTTGGTCATGTGCTCGATGGCGTCACTCTTCTCCAGGTTTTTGAAGAGGATTTATATGTCAACGAGATGAAGTCCTATTGGTTGGTAAGGATCGTATTGAAATCAGATGGAGTAGAGTGGATGGATTTCTAGGCTGCTTGGGAACAACAAGTGAATTTTATTAAAAAGGACATCTAAGAGGAAATTGATAATACATGGACTATCAAAGATGACGAGAAAAGAAGGGAAATGGCAGCTATTAGTGACTTAAATGATTTGTGGGTATTTAAAAGCCCTATGCACGTAAACAAAGTGAGACAGAATGATAATGTGATGCTAGGGTTATGGGATCCCAAAGACGGTGTGGAACACCTAACTAGAAGTGGAAGACATTTTAAGCCAGCTCAGCTAGAGAAGGGACAGCCAAGTGGAAAAGAGAAAGAGACAGAGCAAGAGGAGGAGGATGATGCTGTATTGAGACGGTTGAAAAAGACGCAAGCCAACATCAGTATCTACCACTTATTAATGGCTTCACATATGCACAGGCAAGCTATTTTGAGGGTGTTGAACAAGGCCAGTGTCCCGATAGATGTAACCCCCGAGCAGCTCATTTGGCTTATTCTACCAGCCGTCGAACCAAAAGTCATTTCCTTTTCTGATAAGAATTTGCCGTTGAAGGAAAAAGTCATAACAAGCCGCTTCACATCACCGTCAAGTGCCTAAAAATGGGTCCCAGTAAACCTCATTGATAATGAGTCTGCCTTGAACTTTTGCCCATTAAGAATGGCTGTCTGCTTAGGGATGAGGCCAGACCAGTTCACTCCCTACAATCAAGGGGTGCGAGCCTATGACAATAAAAGAAGGGATGTACTAGGACTGGTGTATTTGCCGTTTCGGTAGGACCTCTAGAGACGTTAGTTGAGTTTCACATGTTAGACGTGCCAGCCTCCTTCAATCTGCTGCTGGGCAGGCCGTGACTGCATGACCCAAATGTCCAGACGGTACCATCTACCCTTCACCAAAAACTAAAATTGATAAAGAACGGGGCAATTTTGACTATCCACGGAGAAGACAGCATTCACCCCCTGAGAGGAGGAGAGGGCACAACTCTGTTAGAAGTTCAGCATAGTGAAGATGATGTGTTGCTCAGTGGTTTTCGATTTGATAAAGAACAGGCTATTCAGATATTGATAAATGAAAAAGAAAGGTATGTCAACCCGCGGGCTATAACAATGATGAGGAAAATGTCCTTCTTCCCGGGCATGGGATTAGGGCGTAAACAGCAAGGTATCCCGGAACCCATTCAGGTATTGCCGGCTTCGCACCGTTTTGGTCTCAGGTATAAACCAACGGAAGAAGATCTGGAAGGGCCTAGAAGGGGGCGAAAGGCCAATTATTCCAGGACGCTTAATGGGTACTTCGTCAAGGAAGGGAAAGATTTCCCATATTGCGATTTTTCAGAGCCATGGATCGACAACGAAACCAATCAAAAGCCGCCAGGGTTGGAGATCTTTTTCAATCACCAGCTATCTGACACGGAAGAGGAATAAATAGTGGAAGGAGAGAAGGAAGAAAAGAAGGTTCAGGAAGAAGATTGGGCCGACAAACTTGACGGTACCGACCTGGGAATGCTGTTCAACGAGAAGATGGCTCAGCAACGTACGACTGAATCAGACTGCTTCATGATGGGCTTCAGCGCACCGAAAGATTGCACCAAGCTCATCGTCGATGCAGCTACAAAAGAGGTGAAAAACTGGACCCTTGAGTCTTGTAATACGCAGGTTGTCTATCCTTAGTCCAAGATTGAGTCAAAATCTATAATCGAAGGCACATCTATTGGTGCTCCTCTCCCAACTTTTGCCATCGAGTTTGTAATCCCCTCTGTTTTTAATGAAATGAATAAGATTTTCGGTTATTCTATTTTGTTTGATTTATTTCATACACTTTCTGACGATTTTGAATTCGACGGAGATATCCCCGAAGAAATAAAATTTTTAATAAAAAGAGAAGAAAAAATGCATGCCCAACCAATAATTGAAGAAACTTTGTCAATAAATCTGGGTAATGAAACTAACCTGCAAAATATTCAAATTGGTTCTTCTTTATCCTCAGTTGAACAAGAGAAACTAATAACTTTATTAAAAGAATTCAAAGATGTATTTGCATGGTCCTACGAGGATATGTCCAGAATTGATCCTGACATTGTCCAACACCATATCCCCTTATACTCGATGCTAAACCAGTCAAATAGAAATTAAGACGGATCCGACCAGAATAGGCTATGAAGATTAAAGAGGAAGTTGGTAAACAAATCAACACTGGGTTTCTAATGGTAACCGAGTATTCAAAATGGGCAGCCAATATAGTGCCAGTTCTGAAGAAAGACGGTCGTATCCGAGTCTGTGTGGATTTTCAAAACCTCAACCAAGCTAGTCCGAAAGACGACTTTCCACTGCCATACATTGATGTCTTGGTAGACAGTACAGCGGGGCATGCCTTATTGTTATTTATGGATGATTTCTCTGGATATAACCAGATTCTGATGGATCCCGAGGACAGAGAAAAGACAACATTCACCACACTCTGGGGCACCTGTTGTTATCGTGTAATGCCGTTTGGCTTGAAAAATGCAGGGGCAACCTATCGAAGGGCTGCCACCACTTTACTGCATGACATGATACATAAGGAGGTCGAGGTATACGTGGACGATATGATAGTCAAGTTAAAAGATCAGGATGGACACATTGTAGAACTACGAAGATTCTTCAAAAGGATTCAGAAGTAGAAGATACGACTCAACCCACAAAATGTGCCTTCGGAGTTACTGCAAGAAAGATGCTTGGATTTATGATCACTTAACTAGGTATCAAAGTCGGCCCTTCAAAGATTAAAGCAATTTTAGAAATGCCTCATCTGAGGACCAAGAGAGAAGTCAGGGACTTTCTGGGTAAGATACAGTTTATCAGTTGATTCATCGCAAAACTGACAATTACCTGCGAGCCGCTCTTTCGTCTGTTAAAGGAAAGGGTCAAATTCGAATGGAATCAGAAATGCCAAGATGCCTTTGATGCCGTACAACAGTACCTACAAAATTCACCCGTTGTAGCTCCTCCCGAACCTGATAGGCCACTAATTCTTTACTTGTCAGTGACTGACTCAATTATGGGATGTATGCTGGCACAAGAAGGAGAAATTAGAATTGAAAACGTTGTCTACTTCTTAAGGAAGAAGATGACTGGGTCAGAAATACGATACACACCACTAGAGAAGACATGCTGGGCCTTGGTTTGGGCTTTCCAAAAACTGAGGCACTACATGTTGTCTTTCACAGCGAATATCATCTCTCGGATGGACCCATTGAAGTATTTATTTGAAAAGCCAGCATTGACAGGAAGGTTGGCCCGATGGTTGCTGCTGTTATCTAAATTTGATCTTCAGTATGTCACCCAAAAGTCAGTCAAGGGTAAAGCAGTGGCAGAATTCCTGGCCGACCAACCAGTTGAAGGAGGCGAAGACACAGAATTCTAGTTTCCTGACGAACAGCTAATGAAAGTTGGGGATGACAAATGGACTCTATATTTTGATGGCACATCCAATCAATATGGCTATGGAATAGAAGTCCTCCTTGTCACTCTCGACGAATCGCATGTCCCCTTATCATTGAAGCTCAATTTTGAAGTCACCAACAATCAGGCTGAGTATGAAGCATATTTAGCTGGATTGGAGGCAGCCTTAGAACTAGGGTCAAGGAAGCTGGAAGTCATCGGAGACTCAGCACTAGTGGTTTCACAAGCTAAAGGAGAATGGAAGGTTAGGGATGTTACATTGATTCTCTACCATCAGGAGTTAGAGAAGCTGATACCGTGCTTTGAATCAATAATCTTTACCCATTTGCCAAGATTACAGAATAAGTTCGCCGATGCACTGGCCACCCTAGCATCCATGATTAACATAACGCCTGGAGTCTGAATGAGGCACTTGATAATTGAACAAAAAAAAAGGCTGGCATATGAAATGAAAGCCGCAATTGAGGATAGCACTGACGATCTTCCATGGTATTTTGACATTCAGAACTTCATGAAGAAGGGAGAGTATCCTAAGTTTGCCAGCGAGAAGGACAAAAGGGCAATACGAAGACTATCTGCACAATTTGTCATTTGCGGTGGTAAATTATATAAACGAGGACATTCTGGGGTCAATAAACTATGTGTAAACACAGAAAAGGGCCAAGAACTGATGAAAGAAATTCACGCAGGAGTCTGTGGGCCACACATGAGTGGAAATATGTTACCCAAGAAGATCCTACGACAAGGATACGTTTGGATGTCCATGGAGACAGATTGTATACAATTCGTGTGGAGGTGGCACAAATGCCAGATTCACGCAAACCTTATGCACGTTCCCCCGTCTCAATTGTACAACCTGACGTCACCATGGCCATTCTCAGTATGGGACATCGACGCGATTGGTAGAGTAACACCGAAGGCATCCAATGGACATGAGTTTATCTTAGTGGCCATCGACTATTTCATCAAGTGGGTGGAATCAGCTTCCTACCCGGTATTGAAAGCCTCCCATGTTGCTAAGTTCATCAAGAAAAATATCATTTGCAGGTACGGAGTTCCCCATGAGGTCATCTCGGATAATGACTCACATTTCCAAGGGGAGGTCTTGGATCTTTTTGAGGAATACCGGATAGTGGCTCATAAGTCCTCACCCTATTGGCCGCAGACCAATGGAGCAGTTGAAGCAGCAAACAAGAATATTAAGAAAATTCTACAAAAGATGATCAACTCACATAAAGATTGGCCGGAACATCTACCATTTTCACTCTAGGGATACCGAAAGTCGATCAGAACGTCAACTGGAACTACGCCATACTCTTTAGTGTACGGGATGGAAACCGTGCTTCCCATTGAGGTGGAAATCCCTTCACTGAGATTAGTGGCTTAGGCCAGTATTCCAAAAGCAGAATGGCAGAGGAACCGAATGGAAGAGTTGCTCTTGTTTGATGAAAAATGGCTGCAGGCTCTGTTTTATGTACAAGGTTATCAAAGGAGGATAGCTCGGGCATTCAATAAGAAGTTCAAAACTCGGGACTTCAGAGAAGGAGATTTGATTCTCAAAGAAATCAAAGCTCCTATCTTCGACCCGAGAGGCAAATTCAAGCCAAACTGGTCGGACCGTTTCTAATCAAAACCATCATGATCGATGATGCAGTCATTATTATGGATCTGGATGGCAATATATTCTCCACTCTAGTTAATCTCGATTAGCTCAAAAAGTACCATCCTTGAGGTAAAAATAAAGATAAAATAGAAGCTCGCTGAATTGAAAACCAAAAAAAAAGGCAACTTAGGCAAAAGTTAGAGCAGCCCGCAAGGCCAAAAATCTAATAGGGCGACCTTGGCAAAAGTTAGGGCATCACAAAAGGAGAGTGTCAATACTCGAGTGAAAATCGAGCCCGAACTACGTTATGACCTGATTCCATCTTTTTGGGATACATAGGTAGCTTCTATTAAGAAGTTCGGCAACATTCTTCGTTCTTAACCATCTTAGAATCTAAATAAGACCAATGCAAATTAATTTCTAAATTTTGATAATAAAGTCTTTAAAACTTTGGATAAATTTAAACCATCTTAAACATAAAGTGGGAGTTTGTCATTACTTCAATTAGAATTACAAAGTTTTTGAATAAAAGGAAGGGCACGCAAGTCCCAAACTCTACAAACAAAATAAAAAAGAAAGCTATGAAATTTTTGAAACAAAGCAAGAGGCCTCAAGTTCTCCTTCTTTTTGCTACTTGTTTTTCTTCTTCTTTATCTTTCTTCTCCCGATCCTGCATCAGCCATATCTTGTATTCAGCGGAAAGATTGGGACACTGCAACTCATGTATCTCCATCAATGAGCGAGATGCCCAAGCATCTTGATATGATGATAGTAATGAGGCCCGTAGTATGGATGAGAACAGACGGCCTCGAATACTGGGAAAGATGATCTAATTACGATCGAACTGCAGCATGATCCGATGGGGGTAATGGAAGGTAGTCTGACCCAGGCCGACCAGCAGAACACCACGATGGTCCATAGTAGTCAAAGTCATGGCAGGAATCTGCCACCAAGGGCACTGCCAGGTAATATCTGGATCGGTCAGAGAAGAAAGATATTGTCGCCAAGCTGCCTCGGTGTCACATATCTAATAGCAGGGGCGGTAAAGGAAAGATGTAGCATTGTGTCTGTCAGTAGGGGGTTTTTGCACAAGATTTACCTTCACCATTAGCCAAATCTACAGCAGAAGTTAGAACAGTGAGAGAAAGTTTCATAGTATGACAGAGAGTTAGGTGAAGAGAAAGGTTTAAATTTACCTGAAGAAGTAAAGGGCTGCCAGCAAAGGTAGTAGTCTCACCACGATAAACAGCATCTAAGCCTAACAGTGTTTCAGCTAAGACCAGAGGAATGAAGTCTTTCCCCATCCACATTTGACCAGCAATGTCAACCACTACACAGCTAACTCGCCCGTTAGGAGGGACAAGAAGATACCGGGCAAGAAGACAGAAGCAAAGGGCATAACGTTGCCGCAGCTGAAAACATAGGTCACTAAGGTCACCGGTGGGATGAAACCTGTCAACAAGCAACGGAATGTCAAGGCAGTCACCCGATGTAAAAAAGGAGGCCTCCATCTGTGGCGTTGGGATTTAGGGATACAAATAAAAGAATTCAAAAGATGTTTTGAAAAATATTTTAACACCTTGAATTCCAAATTTTGAAAACCCCATTTTATCGAAAATAGAGTCGCCACTTAGTTTTTGAGAAAAACTAAGAAAAACAAAAATAGCCACTGATCTTTAAAATGTTAACCAGAGAAATAGGGTTCGAGGGCTAAGGTACGAATCGGAGAAGGTGTTAGACACCCCGTTCACCCAACCATAAGGTTGGCCTCTACTAATCATCATCGGTTCCTTAATAGAATTTCTCAAATACATGCAACTAAAAAAAATAGAGGCAAAGAGAGAACATCCAAAATCAAGTATAGAAAATACATAAAATATGTACATAACACTTCAAAACAAGTAAGTGTCAAAAGAAAAATCATAAATCTTATAGCATGCAGCATTTAACTAAAAGGATATATGGAACACTCCCACATGCTATATTCACAAAAACGACCTAAACTAGCATGGTTCAAATGTTAGACTAAAGATGCCAAAATTTTCTAAATATAATTTGTGATAAAAGATAAACCAAACTATTCTAAACATGCTTTTAATAAAACATGCGTTAACATGATGATTTAATAAAAGAAAAATAAAATGTGCATAAAAAAAAGATTTCTAAAAGAAAGTCTATAAAAGAAGCTTGTGCAAGGAGTTTTAGAAAAAAAATGCTATATTAAGGAAGAAAATCCTAACTATTTATATTAAAGATGGAAAAACATTAAAAGATATTTTTATGATTTTGTGCTTTTTGTGGTTAAGAAAAGGGAAGAAAAATATTATAGAAGAGAAATTAAGTTAGCAAAGGATGCTTTGAAAAATAAAAAAAATTTGATTATTAACATTTTATATTTATAAAAGAGAATAATGGGGTATTTTTAAGGGGAAAAATTATGAATTACTTAAAACTGAAAATTAACTTAAAAATCTTTTTGTGATTTTTAGTTTTAGCAAAATAAAAGAATAAAAATGAAATACATGTTATGAAGCTATAGGGAAAGAAAAAGAAAATGAAGCTTCTAAAAAAAAATAAATACTAACATTAAAGAAATACTAACAAAGAACAATTAAATTAATCACTAGAAGAGGATGAAAAGAAAATAGAACATTATAAGAAATTTAAAACTAGTGATAAAAAAGAAGAAATAAAATAAAATGTTAGCAAAAGAAACTACATTAACATTAAAAGAAAAGAAAAAAATAGAAAATAAGGGTTAGAAAGAAATTAAAATAAAATGGAGCATTAAACTAGTGTTACAAAAAAATAAAATGAAATGCTATTAGAAGGAAAATCTAACTAACTATTGGAAAAGGAAAAAAAATGAATGCTAGAACATTAAATTAATATAAAAGAAAAAAAAAGAAAAAGAAATGGAATGTTAGAATTAAATGGGTACAATATTGACGATTATAACTATTTTAATGTAAGTGTTTTGAATTACAACAATAACGATATTATTTTTGTCGTATCGTTTAATTATATTAGCACTAATTTGATGCGTATATTAAAGAAAATGATAATGTGCTTGGTGTGAATGTGTTAATTAAGCAACGAATAAAAGGGTTAAACTAAATAAAGTCAAATAAAGACAAGATTAATTATGTAAACAAGAAGGAGTGCTTGAATTGAAATTAAATGCAACCCGATCATCCCAAAAGAGAGAGAATAGGGCTAGAAGGATCGGGGATCCAAACAAGGTACCTGAATTGTGGAATCCTCAAGTCGAGAATGTGCTCCATTGGACCAATCCTCGGGTGGTGATCTAAGCGAAACTTCGACGTCGATCGGAGATTCGGCAGGGTTTCGGCGTCGGTACTCGGGATCGCTCAGTATATCGGCAAAGTCTCTCTCACTCAAAATTCGTACTGAAAACATACGCTGGGGTATGGTATTTATAGAATTCTTCAACCAATGAAATGTTACGACGTTTTGGGACACGTTAGGCCATTTGGAGTTGGTGGTCGTCACAATGAGAGTTGGCGATCGCCATGTTTTTGGAAGGTTCCTCAAAGTTCTATGGTGGTCGCCACAATAGGAGTTAGCGGTCGCCATGATGGTAGGTGGTGGTCGCCATGATGGTAGGTGGCGGTCGCCACTTTTGGCTAGTGTTTTCACAAAGTTCCATGGCAGTCGCCATAATGAAAGTTGGCGGTCGCCTTACTTGGGCAGCAAGTTTCGATGGTTCGATAAAATTTTATTGGTTTAAAGGTTTCGAGTTGAAATACCAAGCTTGGATCACTTCTCGAGAATCGGCCTGAGGCACTATTCCACTTGTTTTCATCATCGGATTCACCTAAGATTTGGCGGTGTCAAATTGGGGTGTCTACAATTGCCCCTCTTTGATATAACCTGCATAGTAACGCGTGAAGCAGGTTATATCAATGATCCAGAGACAATAATCACTTGACCAAGCCATCAATCTTAGGCCACAAACACGCAAGCATGCATATGATGTTGGTCGTACTCGAATTTTTATCGAGCTGTCTACGTACCCCCTTTTATTATGGATCAGACCAGAACGTAGTTCATGGGGCAAAATGCAAGGATGTTACTTAAGTAATATGATGCATGACAAGTATAGTGTAATGCAAACATGTATAATGCCAGAAAGATATCAATCAATTTTAGGTTGTGAAAGGACCGACGAGTCAGTTTAGGGTCATGAGGAGGACCGACAAGTCAGTTTAGGGTCACGAGGAAGACCAACGAGTTAGTTTAGGGTCATGAGGAGGACCGAGTCAGTTTAGGGTCATGAGAAGGACCAACGAGTCAGTTTAGAGTCATAAGGAGGACCGACGAATCAATTTATGGTCACGAAGAGGACCGAAGAGTCAGTTTATGGTCATGAGAAGGACCGACAAGTCAGTTTAGGGTCATGAGGAGGACCGATAAGTCAGTTTATGGTCATGAGGAGGACCGATGAGTCAGTTTAGGGTCACGAGGAGTACCGATGAGTCAGTTTAGGGTCGTGAGGAGGACCGTCGAGTTAGTTTATGGTTATGAGGAGGACCGATGAGTCAGTTTAGGATCACGAGGAAGACCGATGAGTCAGTTTATGTATGAGACAAGTTTAGGTTTTGAAATTTATCAGGGAGGATTTCACGAATTAATAGGTCGAGTTGAGACCTAAAAATTTGGGATGAAGTACTAGATTAAACATAATTAAAATCCAAATTTATGGCTTAAAATTAAATTTATCAGAGTAGAAAACCACGAAGTAAGACCTAAAAATTTGGGATGAAATACGAGATTAAAAATAATTAAAAGCCAAATTTATGGTTTAAAATTAGATTTATCGGAGGAAGAAGCATCTTTAGAAAAAAGATAAGGGTCTAGGAACTCACCCAATTATTATTATTATTATATACCTACAAAAAGTTTTAATAATGCATGCAAATAACAAGATAACCAAAAATATGTATTAAAAACCCCCAAACGGCCCCTATAACATCATAATGGCAATCTGACACAATGTGACCCTTGACAACCTGGCGGACGGTAGGACGAAACCCCTCTGACATGGTGGCGGCCAGGTAAAAACCCCTCCAACATGGCGGTCGCCGTATGGCTTTTGGGCAACCTGGCGGTCGCTCACTTTAGAAGTGGCAACCGCCAACTTGAGACACGCACAAGGCCCTGTAAGGCGCACGGGGTGGCCTCATTCTTCACCTTCTCACTCTTTCTCTAACCCTCTTGCACTCTAAAACTCTTTCCCGTCTATTTCTTGTTCTCCCATCTCTCTTGTTTTCCCGGTTTCTTTCTTGCTTCTCACGATGTTCACCCCCGCTATTGGTGATTTCATTCTTCTTCATGGTGGGTCAGGACCATGGGGATGACGACTATGGGGCACGACAGAACCCTTCTGCTAGCGGGGTCACTTCCACTGCTGCTATGGATGCCCTCGTGCTCGAGGCGGAGCTTGCCTCCCATCGCATGGCTGAGGAGGCGCGAGCAGCCGCTATGGCGCAGGCGGCTGCAGATGCTGCTGCTGAGGCCGAGATTGCTGACTTTTTGGATCCCGACACTGGAGATGTCCGTCCGGCACCCTTCGACCCCCACACTTACGCTCCACTACCATATCATGTGGTTCCTCGCGGGATGAGACGTTATGAGCCTCCCGAGGATGCTGTTGCTGCCGACCTTCTTCTGCGGGAGCCTGACCATCATATATCTCGTCGACGCCCATCGGTAAGTATCCAATCCTTACTTGTTTTAATACCAAAGTATGAAATATCTCAAACGTAGACGTATGCCTAAGATTCCCCCATATGATGATGATGATTGTTGATGATGATAAATGATGATGTTTTATTTTGATGTTTTTGATGAATGGTTGTGGATGCCGATTGATGATTTTGAATCTAGTTTATGTACCTTTGTAATGAAGTTTAAAATAGTAGGAACAATTAGGATCTTTTAAACCACCAACAAGAGGGTCGATTATTTTAGCGAAATTCACAAAATAAAAGGTTTAAATTTTTATTATTTATTTTGAGAAAAACACAAATCTAGGGGGGAATTTTTTTTTAATTTTATTATTATTATTTTTTATTATTATTATTATTTTTAAACATTTTGAAACTTTTGAGAAAAATCTTAGAAAATTTTGAAAAATTTGTAAGAAAATTTTTGAAATTTTTAGAAAATTTTTAGAAAAATTTATAGAAAATACTAGAAATTTTTAGAAAATCCTATAAATTTGAGGAAAATTTTAAGAAAATCCTAGAACTTTTTAGAAAATCTTAGGAATTTGACGAGAATGTTTAAGAAAATCCTAGGAATTTGAAGAAATTTTTTTTAAAAAAATCTTATAAATTTAAGAAAAAATTTTAGACTTTTGAGGAAAATGTTTAAGAAAATCCTAGAAATTTTAGCAAAATTTTAGGAATTTGAGGAAAATGTTTAGGAAAATCCTAGGAATTTGAAGAAAATTTTTTAAAAAAATCATATAAATTTAAGGAAAATTTTAGAAATTTGAGGAAAATGTTTAAGAAAATCCTAAAAACTTGAAGAAAAATTTGTAAAAAAAATCTTGTAAATTTAAGGAAAATTTTAGAAATTTGAAGAAAATGTTTAAAAAAAATTCTAGAAATTTTAGCAAAATTTTAGAAAGTCTCAAAGATTTTAGGAAGAATTGTTCTTATTTTTTTATTATTTTTTTTATTATTATTTTTTTTGTTTTTTGTTTTATTATTATTTTTTATTATATTTTTTTGTTTTTGTTTTTGTTTTTGTTATGATTGGTGCCAATTTTTGAAGATTCCCAAAAAATTAATCCTACGGGACAAAACACAAATGTCAAAAGAAAGGGAGATTTTTTTTATATACTTGAGAAGAAAATTAGCATAGAATGATAAAAATTTGCCTGGTGCGCCAGGACTTAGGGTCACTAGGAATCATGAACCGAGGATTAGAGTGCGTAGTTTCTTAGGGCTTGAAAGAAATTGAAAGGTCGTCACTTGTACACGAACCTAGGTTTAGGGTGCCTAGCTTCCTAGGGCTGTTGCCTTTAGATACTTTCTGCACTTTGCTTGCTCGATTTTTTTTTTATACGTTCTCTATCCGTCTTCTTTTACAGGCTGGTCATTATGTCCAGGGCTTTGGAGGTTCTACCTCCGGAGAGGTGTTGGAGTGGTATGATGCCCTCTCTGCTCCTAGCCGGGCTTACATCGATGCCTCCGATTTTGCTCATTTCATACCCTTGTTGGGTAGGACGAGCAATGATCGGGTATGGCTGACAGCCCTGGCCGAGCAGTGGTGGGATTCCACCAACACCTTCCACTTCACCACTATTGAGGCTACTTTGAAGCCTCTGGACTTCGCATTGATCACTGGTATCTGGGTGGGCGGTGGCCCTATTCCATTTGATACATCTATATCCTAGTCGATCGACGCACAGTTATACTTCCTCGGGGCTATTCCTGCTCAGATGGACCACGATAGAGTCAGATACACCTGGTTCTCTGAGCGATTCAGACACTTTCAGTGCACCGAGCCCCGTCATTACGAGTGGGTTGCCCGAGGCTTTCTCATGTATATGTTCGGTACCTCCTTATTTTTGAACAAGGAGAATACCGTTCACTTGCATTACTTGGGCGGCCTGGCTTGTGTTGACCGGGTTGCCAGCTATAATTGGGGAGGAGCTGCTCTAGCTACTCTTTACAGCTTTATGCGAACCTTGACCCGGTTTCCCCAAGAGCTCAGCATCGGGGGATACTGGAGGGTCTAGGAGGTATGACTTAGTTTCTGCAGTTCTTTATCCATTTCTATTATCTGTTATTTCTGCCTACTGACATCTTTTCTTTGCAGTTATGGACCTATGAGTTCCTCGGGCTTCATGTCCCGGTAAACTCTATGGCAGACCCTTTAGTTATTCCCCGTGCAGCTCGGTGGTCCCGTGGGTTGAAGGGGAAGAAAGCTGGAGGGAAAAATCTTGACCGGTTTCGGGTGTCTTTGGACCGGCTGACCGCTGACCTGGTATCTTTACCATTCAATACACTACTAGCTTATTGCGCTATTCACTGTACTGCATCGCACTATTTACTACATACTGTTCATCATACCGTATGTTTTACTGTTCTTTGTATTATACTGTATCTTGAACTGTTGCAGGTCCATTGGGATGTTTGGAGGGGGAGGATCGGGCCGGTGCTGATTTGATGCGCAGTAGGGATATAACTCCCAGGGGGATCCTGTTGGAGGGTCCATTTGGATGGGAGTATTATCTAGGAGAGCGGGTGGTTTGCCAGTCGCTCGACTTGGATCACTTCCGGATCCCAGTGGTTCCTCTGACTTATATGCGCCGGACTGAGCGTCTGAGCCGGGTCGATCTTCTTCTTGAGCTGGTGGGGACTCCGTCTACAGAGCTGCTGGTGGCGGAGGGGGACTATATTGCTTGGGCCCGGGCCCATCTACTGGGTCCATTAGGACCCGGCCCGGGTGACAAGAGGCGAGCACCGGAGGATGCTGATGCTGCTGCTGGAGGTGCTGCGGCTGCGGCTGCTGCTGGAGCAGCTACCGGAGCTGCTGTTAGGGATGCTGCTGGTGGGGGGGCCTAGAGCTGCCATGGGACGTCCAAACTGTGGTATACGGCTTCCCCTTCTCTTTGCCGGTTCCTGTTCCACCAGAGTCAGAGTTCAGGGCTGACATCGGCCAGGTTTGTCTTCTTCCTTTCTCTCAGTCACTTATTCTTTCTTTACCTGTCTAGTTTATTTTAGAACTGTTCTCTTCCACAGGTCGATCAGGGTTGGTTAGACTGGGCGATGCTGATGATTACCAATTTGAGAGTACTGGTCTGGTAGATGGATGCCTCGATGCGGGCAGCCGGCATTACTTTCATACCAGTAGCTACCGTGAGTAGCTTATGTGTTTCAATTTTTTTGCATTTTCTTGTCGTTATTCTGTCCTGAGTCTTGTTTTTCCTTTGGCAACCTCCAGCTCCGACCACCGGTATGATGCCGCCACCTGTTCCAGCTCTGGCCCCAGCCCCGGTTAGAGGCCGTGGTTCCCGGGCGTCCTCTCGGGCTCATTTCGGAGGGTCTACTTCATCTGCTCGGAGCCGGTCCAGAGTTGTCTCTTCTTCTAGTAGCGACGATGGCAACGACTTCGACAGACTATTTGAAGATGACAGCTCGGACGAGGCTGGTCCTTCCTCCGCCGGGTCCGCCCCAGGCATTAAGAGAGAGAGCTTTCCCCTTCCCCAACTTTATTCACTATTTGATACATTTATTTTGATGGGCCTGCGTGTCTTATCCTGACATTTTTACATACATTTTATCAGCATCATGGGCCTGTGTGCCCCATCTTGGTACATTTTATCTGCTTCATGGGCCTGTGTGCCCCAGTTTGACTTGCTTGGTCCATGGGCCTGCGTTCCCCAGTTTTGCTGCTGGTTATTGAGCCTGAGTGCCCCAGTATTACTTTGCTACTTTTTGATGCACTTTGGGCCTTCGTGCCATTTCATTATCTACTTATCCGTCTGTCGTATGGTCCTCTCTTTTTTACTGCCCAAACTGCCTTAGGTGCATAGTTCAGATGCCATAACTAACACAGATTACACAAACTATAAATTGCCTCATACTCATCATGTTCAAACATGGCGATTGCCGTACCTTAACATGGCGGTCGCTACTTTCCCAAAATGTTTACTTGTCAGTCGCCCACTTCAACATGGCAGTCGCCAGTTTCCACAAATGTTAACCAGGCGATCGCTTGTTTAAACATGGCGGTCGCCTGGTCAAAGGGCTGATGTCACTGTACTGTGTTTTTTTAGTTGGAGGTCACCTACTCACAAGGTGGCGGTCGCCACATTGATTGTCCTTTTTGCAAAAATTTTGATTTCTTGCCCTTTTCTATCTTATAAATATTGCCCTGGAGGCCCCATTTGCTGTTGCTCGGACTCAGATGGCCAATCCCCTTTCCTCATGGTTTGAGGGACTTTCCCATATTGAACATTTGAACTTCTCCCCATTTGGCTTGAATGCCCTTTTCTCACTAAGGACCATGAAGATTAACAGACCTTTACTGGTGGCTGCTGCACAACTGTGGGATCTGCAGTCCCGTGTTTTTCGGTTTGGTCTCGAAGAACATCTGTCCCACTGTGGAGGAGTTTGCTGCCATTTTAGACTTGGCTCCGCGAGACTCTGTTGTCGTTCCTACTCCCTTTCTCTCAGCTCGGCAACAGATGATGCAATTTTGTGGTTTATCAAGGATGGACGCTTCCCTTCTGACCTCGGGTGACTATCTTGACATCTCATGGCTTATTGAGAGATTTCATCCTACTGGTGACCTCAG
>JAUMHN010307144.1:0-18425 GCA_032360265.1 Heliamphora ciliata
ATGCCCACGGGTTAGCCCCCGAAATGTGGTGTTGTATCGTGGTGAGTTATAGAGCTATCTATTACCCAATGATTTCGCGTAGCCTATTGGGATAATATGGAGGGGTTTCCATAAGCTGCACCCGATATCGGCTCATTAATTATGATAAATTAATCGTGATACGGTTTTGGGATAAGCTGGGTAACAAAAATGTGAAATGATTTTTGTGAAAAATCGGATAATGGAATGATAATATGGATGATATAAAAATAATAATAAATGTGAATAGGTGGGCATGCGTGGGTGTGTGCGTGTGAAAGAATAACAAAGTGGTGAAAATTTGCATCTTACTTCAGTTGCACCCATCACACCTCACAAATCATGTATTACATCTGAATTAATCTTTATCCTACGAGATTTGGCTCATATATGTTTACTAAACAATTTCAGGTTTCGAGGACCAGGGGCAATACCAAGGCAAGGGATGCAGTTTGAGAAAAGACTAAAATGAAGATTTAGAGTATCTTTGTGTTTTGTAACACATTTTTATATAGTCTTAAGTGAATATTTGTAATGATTTTATTATTGTCTATGAACTCTTGAAAACTTAAAACTTTTGTATGAAATTTGACATGTACGAGAATACAGTCGTTTAAAGAAAATCTTTTTATATACATATATTTGAACACAACCTACTATGAAACAAAAGTTTTTATTAATACTTTATATACGGGTTGATCTGGGTTTGGTTCACGGGTCCCCGGGGTTTGGGGCGTTACATCATGTTTAGTGTATGGATGCGTGCTAGATTTCAAGCTAATTCTAAAGAATCGCATATGACTGCCGTTAAGCACATCTTTATATACCTATTAGTTACACAAAATCTAGGATTATTCTATCCTAGAGGAATAGCCTTTGAGTTATTTAGTTATTTTGATGCAAACTTTGTCGGTTGTAAAATTGATAGAAAGAGTACGAGTAGAACATGTCAATTCTTAGGACACTTTTTAATATGGTGGTTTAGCAAGAAACAGAACTCAGTGGTCTTATCTACAGCTGAGGATGAGTACATTGCAGCTAGTAGCTATTGTGCACAGGTTCTTTAGATGAAACAACAACTAGAAAACTATGATATAAGTTTATATCATATTCCTATTAAATGTGATAACACTAGTGCCATAAACATATCTAAGAACCCAATACAACATTCAAGAAAAAAGCATATTAAGATAAAATATCACTTTATTAGAGATCACGTTAAAAAATGTAACATGGAACTTGAATTTGTAAGCACCGACTACCAACTTGCTGATATATTCACCAAACCTTAAAATAAAGAAAGATTATGTTATATCAGAAAAGAACTTGGTATGTTATGTGCTCCAAATTAATGATTATATTCTATACTAACCATGCCTGTTCAACATATTTTAAATGCTTTTCATGCTTGAGTTTGATGTGTGAAAAGTGTCAACTCATTGTTGAAAATGGTCGACACATGTGTGAAAGTGCTTACTCAAAACTATATAGTATCAACACATTTTATTAAAAGTGTTGACCCCAGCTATATAGTGTCGACTCTATTCGTTTACCTTACTCTCGGTAAAGTTTGGGTCGACTTGTTTAAGAAGAGTGTCAACTTAATGAGCCGAAGGTGTCAACACCCTAGTAAAAAGTGCCGATGCAATTTCTGTCTTTGGACACCCCTAATGTCGCATGAAAAGTGTGGACTCAATTTCTTTTAGGGTCGACACAATTCATATAGTTTATATATAAGCGGTTTCTTTTCCTCTTCTCTCATTTGCGCTCAAAACCGTTCACATTCAAAACATCGATTCATCTCTTCCCTCTTCGTGTCTCTCCAACAAACCCTAGAGTCGACTCCTTCCACCTTTTTCATCTCTTCCACTCTCTCTTCGTCCCTTCACCTCCTTCCCTCAACAATAATGGCGGCAAGAACAATGGGTAAGGGCAGCAAATGCCCAGATGAAGGGCCGTCAAACCCTAGAGCGGCAAATAAACAGAAGATCCAAAAGAAATTGAAAAAGAGTAAGGCCGGACCTTCAAACGTCACTCCAATCGAACCCGCCTTGAAGTTCCAGCTCAGTAAGTACATGAATCTCTACTTTGCCGCTTTTGCGACTCGAAAGGTAATCTCCGATCGTGTTGGAGGCAAAACTGCCAAGATTATTATTTTTGTAAATGATTTTCGATAAAAATTAACTGAACAGACAAACGCCGAAATGGGCTCTAGATAAAACTTTTGATAACAAACGATCAAAATTAAAACCCGTGCAACCATAGTTAATTTAGAAGAATACCTTTTTGCCGGTCGATTCTTCAACTATGATTTTGATTCCAAGTTGAAACTCCCGTCAGACCTTCTACTGTATTCTCTTGTGTGATTCCTGAATGTAGTGTGAATTATAACTTTTCGAGAACTCGTACTAGCAAAACCTTATCAGCTTTAGTCTTAGAGACAAGTTATGAATTTGGTTCAGCCTACCCGCATATTTATAAAGCTACAGCAGGAACCTGTAGAGTAATTATGACAAAGATTTTTAGTGGAACACAGATACGTATCCAGCGATTTTCGTCATTAAGCAAAACTTATAACGGTATCTTTAATTATGAAAATCTTGCAGCGGTTTCTGTAATTTTCATAAAATACTAAATTACAATTCACACCAGTAAAGAACTGTAATTGCTCTCTAAGCCATAATCTCAAGACCTTCTTACATTGAGCTCTTATTACTAAATGCTTAACTCATCTCCTTACGTTAAGATTTCTGATACTCGCTAATTAAATTTAATTACTGACAATTAAATTTAACCCACATCTTGAAATTTCATATGACCTTCTGCTTAACTTATTTGACCACCGGATAATTAAATTCACCTACAGGGTTTGGTCTGGTTAAAACTTATAATCTTCCTTATAGAGGTATCATCAATCCTAATAATTCGAGATGCGGATTTCGTCAATAATTAATATTCACCATATAAATAATACTGTTATTCACTAGGAATATAGACCCATATAAGATCACACTCTCTAATGAATCAAAACAACGAATATTAAATATATGCAAATCAATAATTATTTCAAGATTAAGAGGATAAGTACTATTCATAATAATCTTGGGGTGTGAATTAATTTATATAGTTAGTATAAAATTAATTACCATAATGTGTCCCGTTCAATACACATAAAGTGTACTAGTAGAGAGAGTCAGAATAATAGACGACGCTATTATCTGTTCCCCGTAACCAAGATAAGCCTACTAAAACTCTGTGCTATATCGTACCGATGGTATATCCATTTCTATCTAAACTGTGAGCAAATAACTTATATTCTACAAGAAACTAAAATCTGATCTTTTGTCTGTACGTCGTATTGTGTACACCAGATTAAATACTGTACAGAATATCGAACATCCATGCATAACATTAAAGAAATGATATTGCATATATTACTCATTAAGATTCTCATAAAATAAAAAACTAATTTTATTAAAATAAAATTAAATACTAAAAACATGATTTTTAGTATACAACCCAAACAATCTCCCACTTATACTCAGAACCATGCTGCCATACATTTGACTCCCATGCCCTCTACATGATTATCAAAAGTCTTAGCTGGTAAGCTCTTTATAAAAGGATCTACAAGGTTGTCTCCTGATGTAATCTTGGTTACAGCAACATTATCCATTTATACAATTTCTCGTATCAGGTGATACTTACTCTCAATGTGTTTTCCTTTCTTGTGGACTTTTGGTTCCTTCAAGTTTGCAACCGCTCTGTTATTATCACAATAAAATGTACTAGCCAACTAAACTAAAGGGACCACATCCAGATCTAACAAGAAGTTCTTAAGGCAAACGGCCTACTTGGCTGCTTCAAAAGCTGCCACGTACTCGACTTCCATTGTGAAATCAGCAATGCAAGACTGTTTGATACTCCTTCAACTAATAGCCCCACCTCATAAGGTAAACACATATCCTAAGGTAGACATACAAAAATCCTTGTTAAACTGGAAATCTGAGTCTAAATACCCTACAGGTATTAGACTGTTTGCCTAATAAACCAATATATAACCCTTAGTCTTTTTTAGGTACTTGATTATATTCTTTACTGCAGTCTAATGCTCCTGCCCTGGGTTAAACTGATATCTGCTAAACATGCTAATGACAATGCAGATGTCGGGTCTAGTGCAAAGCATAGTAAACATGAGACTTTCTATTGTTGAAGCATAAGGAGCTGCCTTCATATTTTCTATCTCATCAAGTGTCTCTGGATACTAATCCTTGCACAGAATGATTCCATGCCTAAAAGGAAAAAAACCCTTTCTTAGAATTCTGCATGCTAAAATGAGCAAAGATTTCATTGATATACTTTGCTTGTGATAAGCCCAATATCTTTTGTTTTCGATCTCACACAAGTTTGATCCCAAGAATGTGAGTGGCTTCTCCCAAGTCCTTCATATCAAATTGCCCAAATAGCCATACTTTAACTGTAGATAATGCCCCCACATTATTTTTTATGAGCAAGATATTATCTGCATAAAGTACTAAAAAGATCACAATGCTTCTGTCACGCTTCTTGTACACACATGACTCATCTGGACTCTGATCAAAACCATAAGATTTTGTGGCTTGATCAAACTAAGTATTCTAAGACCTTGATACTTGCTTAAATTCATAAATGAATCTCTTAAGCATGTACAACATGTCACACCCCAAACTCCCACGTGAAACACTCACAAACCACCAAGATAGCACCCAACCCAAGAATGCACTCTCAAAATAAACCATACATGCATTGTATATAATTGCCAGATGGCTTACATTACACGGTCCCAACGCTGGAAAAACATGTTACAGCATACATGTTCAAAACTAGCAAAAACGAAGACTACAGCTCTTCTGCCCCTTCGGCACCTCTAGATCAACCTATGTGAACGGTACCTGAAAAAAATTTTAAATCCCATACCGTGTGCTAAAGCTCAGTAGATACTAGACAAGGCATGCAATATAAGCTAAACATGCTAGGAAAATGAGGTGCAGTTTTTGACTCTCTTTCAAGCCTTAAAACAGTTTGAAAACAATTTTAGATCATGACTCATCAGAGCTAGAAAATAGTTTTATAATTCGACTCGCATTAGTTCCAAAGATAACAGATATAAATGCAACACATGAATACATATCTAAACCGGCTCACAAGTCCCGACAACAGTTCTATAACAACCGAAAATAACTCATGCAATCCATGCACCACGCCTAATGCACTATGAGCAACACACACAACACATGTCTCTTCAGGACCTCATTTTCGTCCTTCAGATTCACACACACACGTCTTTAGGATTACGTTTTCATCCTTGGAACCATGCATATCATCCTAATAGATATCATGCCATAATTAAGAAAAAACAGTAAAAACACCGATAAAGGTAACAACTAGAGACTCCTGCCCATTACCCTAGTCACACTTAAGGTCTGCTCGGTAACGGTAAGTTCTATATGGAGTTACGACAACGTAAATAACGCCATTCACGAAGGCAACTGACTTAGTTTACGGGTTCACAACCAGAGGGCCCTAAACACCCACCAACCCTGCATCGTCAGGACCACATTCTCGTCCTTCAGATACCCACATGCACACACAACACAAGGATCTTCTTGGGATTTCACCGAAGGACCACTGCCCCAACTAACATTTCTCGGGCTTTCACCAAAGGACCACTGCCCCAACTAACATTTCGTTAACCAGGATTAAGATATCGGACCATGTTTCTGTCCATCATTAGCCAGGGCTAACGTTCATACCAATATCACGTAAGACCACATTTTTATCTTACATTATGCATAAATAAAACTAAGTTATAAATGCACAAAATCACATATATCCCTCACATCATGACGCCACCCGTCACATAACCAACATCCACTCACATGGACTACAAACAACCCACAAAACCACGCCTAACTCAAAGGCCAACACTCAACTCATAAAACCCCCGATTCTTACAAACCAACACCTTTTCCCAAAAGGGACCACGGGCCCAAACACGCCCAACACGACCATCACAACCCACGATGACCACACGCTCCCAACACAAACCCAACGGTGAATAAACACCACGTACCTAACCGTGCACCAACACCCACGTCTAACCATGCACGTCACCCAAGGACAACATCTAAACAAACACCCAAGGCCACTATACGACCCCCGAAACCGCAACACGACCAACCGAATCCCAAAACCTAACCACCGAACCACAAACACACAACACCGCACCTCAGTCGACAGGACCCCAACCCCCAGTCGACTAAAAACTCTCAAAAAAAAGCCAAAAACCCAAGACAGAACCAAGTCAGTCGACTGACCTCCAGGTCCAGTCTACTAAACCCCAAGAACCAAGATCCAGTCGACTGATCATCAAGATCCAGTCAACTGACCTCCCTTGGAAATTGTTTTTAAACTGTGGTTTTTGCCTCCAAAACCTCGATTCGACACCTCAAACCTTTGTCCAACACCCTCGGACATCCACACGCCTAGGTCTAACATCCAGACCACGAAAGAAACTCCTGACACTCGATTCCATCCACCGAAATCGACTAAAAATGAGTTTTAACTCAAAAACCCAACTTAAATATAAAATCAGATCTAATGCAATCTAACTGTTAAAAACACACATGATTACACGTAGCACCCTTATAAGACATGAGAGTCTAGGATTCTACCTTGGTGAGTTAAAAACTGGATGCCTCGAACCACGTGCAAAACTGAGCTTCGCCAAAATAGAATTTTGTCTAAATGAACCGTAGCCCACCGTGCCAAAAGTAAGGATCCGCTGTCTGATCATGGAAAACAGTGCCCCGGGCCCCCGAGAACTTAGTGAAAAGGCAGAGAGAAAAAAAACTTATTGGAGAAATTTTGAAAAATATCTTTTGGAAATATCTAACTCTAGATATTTATAGGCCTCCAAAATATCTTTTTTTTTAAAAAAATTTTGAAATTCGCACCGCAACGTCCCACGGCTCCTGGGAACGAACTCCGCATGCATGTCTAACCCCGATCATGCATCAAAACGCATTTAAACATGCAAAAGCAAAAATGCCAAACACGTGTTCAAAAAATGCCGAAAAAGAAAATGGGTCAAGGTCTCACACAACATGTGTTCTTGGCCATTTGCTATGAAATCGTCTGGTTGTATCATATAGATACTCTCATCAAGACTTTCATTATGAAAAGCTGTCTTGACATGAATTTGTAGATTTTGTAATTAAAATGAGTAGCAATGGATAAGAGAATTTGGATAGACTTAAGCATGGCTACCGGTGAAAAGATTTCCTTATAATCGATCCATTCTTTCTGAATGAACCCTTTAACAACAAGCTTAGCTTTGAAAGTTTCAATCTTTCCATCTACTCATCTCTTCCTCTTATAGATCCACTTACATCCAATAGATTTTATCCATTCAGGTGGTTCTATATCTTTTCAGACTTGATTGGAATATATAGATTCCATCTTATAATTCATAGCCTTTTGCCAAAGATCTGCATCTTTGTCCTGAAGTGCTTCGTTGTAGTTACAGGATTTGGTATCCAGTTCTGCTAGGATCTTGTCAAAAAACTCTCTAGATAACATATACTGATCAGGTTGATGAACAACCCTCCCACTATGACGAGGCACTACTTGTGTCTGTGTACTAGCAATAATACGCTATGCAGAATCTGAACCATGTGCATCAGCACCCTGTTTATGATTTGCACTTGTATCGATAATCCTCCAACTACGACGAGACAATGGGATATCAGTGATTTGTGGTTCTTCTTCCGTTCTACTGGTATTTTCTCTTAGTTCTTATAGAATAATATTGTTTTTGGGCTTGTGGTCCATAATATAATCATCTTCCAAGAATTGAGCATTGGTGCTAACAATAACTTTTTGATCCTTAAGATTATAAAACAAATCACCCTTCGTTCCCTTGGGATACCCCACAAAGAAATAGACTTCTGTCCTCGGTACCAACTTACCTGCGTTCCCTTTTAGCACATGTGCTAGACACTCCCAAATTCGAATGTGCTTCAGACTAGGCTTACGCCCTGTCCACAATTCTATAGGAGTAGAAGGTACTTACTTAGAAGGTACCAAGTTCAGAATGTAAGTCGCTGTCTCTAATGTGTATCCTCAAAACGAATCGGATAATCCTGAATAACCCAACATGGATCTTACCATCTCTATAAGAGTCATATTCTTTCTTTCTGCTACACCATTCTACTACGAAGTGCTAAGTGCAGTTAACTAGGATATAATCCCTTCTGATGATAGGTAGTCCCTAAATTCTTCAAAGAGCTATTCTCCACCACGGTAAGATCATAGTGATTTGGTACTTTTACTCAGACGCTTTTCTGCCTCCACCTTGAATTTTTTGAATTTCTCAAAGCATTCAGACTTATGCACCGCTAAATGTATTCATACATTGATTAGTCATTAATAAAATTGACGAAGTACTCAAAGCCACATCTAGCCCAAATTTTCATAGGACCACACACATTAGAGTGAACCAGTTCCAATGGTTCTTTAGCTCTATAACCTTTAGCCGAAAAAGGGCCTCTTGGTCATCTTACCCTCCAAGCAGGATTCACGAACTAGAAGTGCTTCCACTTCCAATGAACTCAAAGGTCCATCTGCTACCAGTTTGTTTATTCTTTTTAGATTAATATGACCAAGTGTAGGTGCCAAAGAAACATTTGGTTCATTAAATAATGAAACTTTCTCTTATATGATAAATTAAATGTGTTATTCAATTAAGTTAGTTGCAGTGTAGAAAAGATAGAAGATACGACATACAGATCATCCACCAATGTACCAAAATAAATAAAATATTTATTTTTTTCACAACGATAGAGTCATCAAAATGAACAGAATACTTGTTCTTTATTAAACTTGAGACTGAACTTAAATTTTTTCTAATCGAAAGTACATAAAGACAATTTTTAAGAAGTAATATCTTATCTCTACTCAAACTAAAAGTGACATCTCCTACTGCAATTACTGTCACTCTTGTATTATTGCCCATATGCAGGTATATTTTCTTATCATTGAGCTGCCTGAATTCTTGGAACACTTGCAAGGAATTGTAGACATGATTAGTGGCTCTCGTATCTATACACTAGGTTTCGGTAGATAACACCGCTAAACATGTTTCAACCACCAGTAAACAAAAATTACCTAATTTGTTATTCTTACTGAGAAAAATCAGACACTACTTTTTCCATTACCCAAACTGGTTATAGTGATAAAACTTGCCTCTCGGCTTCTTCACACCAATTTTTGGTCAATTTTTGGTCAATTTTTAGCTTTTGGACCTATTCCTCTCTGTGTCTGAACCTTTTTTTTCTTCTTGCCTTTTAGCTTAGAGGAAGAACCTTTCTCAGCTATATACACAGAACTTGGCTTTTTAAGAACACCCTCAGCTTCTTGAAGTTCCTTAAGAAGTTCTGCCAATAAAAAGCTGAGCTTGTTCATAGTATAGTTCAGGCAGAATTGCTTAAAACTTTCAAGCAGTGACTAGAGTATGATATCGACCTGGGTTTTTCTGTAAATTTCAGCTCCTAAGATCTCCAATTCATTCAGAAGACTGATCATCTTCAGAACATAATCCTTAACTGGTGTGCCTTCAGCCATGTTTACATTCATTAGAGATTTCATGGCCACCTGCCTAGCAACATGATTTTGATCCCTAAATATTTTTTTGATGTTCAAAATCATGTCATAGGCACTAGACATAGACTAATGCTGATGCTGTAAAATATTTGACATTGAAGCCAAAATATAACAGCAAGCCATCTGATTAGCTTTCTGCCACTTATGATGGACTTGGGTTTCCTATTCGGTCGCCTCCACATTAAGTTTCCGTGGACATATCTCAGTCAATACAAACTTGTAATCCTTAACAGTTAATACAATGTCCAAATTTCTTTTTTAGTCAACATAGTTTGGTCCCGTAAGTTTATTTTCTTTGAGCATTGAAGCGAGTGGGTTGAAAGCCATTTTAATCCTGAGAATTACATAATTAAAAATACTATTAATTATGACGAGTAAAACATTAAATTTATTTTAATTTGGTTCCCTCTACCATTTTAAGAGAAATTTGCCAGCAGCCTAGTACCCTGTGAATAGCATGCCTCGATGAGAGAACGTTACTATCCATTGTTTGTCCAGACAAGTCAATTCTTATTAATTTTACTATTTAGGCAACGGACTCTGCCAAGTAAAATTAAATAACTGATATAGTTTCAGTTCAGTATATAATAGTAGTGACTCAAATGGAGAGGATACTATTATATACAGTTAAGTGTTAACTATCACATAATCTCAAATCAATCGCTTCACAATGAACTTTTTATATGGAGAAGTGATCTACACTAACAATTATTCAAAATTATCCCTAAAGGATGTTTGTACTGGCAATACCACAATTAATCTGTCTGACGAGAAAGAAGGCCTTACAGCCAATATGCAGGATTTAATTACATCACCTACAAACTAATGATGAAAACCGTGAGATTTATCTGTGATTAAATTTTTTCTCCCACTTAGATTTTAAAAATATTTTTGAGGGTTACAAAAATGCGTTTAATTACAATAAATTTATTAATTTTGAAAATCATACGATTTGAAAGAATCATATATCATTATGTGTATACGATTCCAAAAATTTTGGTTTGCTAAACCATCTTTTCGTGTTTCAACGTGCAACAAATAAAATTTAAAAAATACACAATTTTTTCTTTAGCTTTTCAACTAAGGTAGTGATTAAAGATATTTATTTATTTTATTTTTTGTTTCACATTTTTCAAAAATAATAATTTATTTAGATTAAATATTTTTTTATTTAATTAATTCAAAATTCAAAATTAATTTTCACGTTTTTTCAAAATATCCAATTTTATGAAAAATCATCTTAAACGTGATATTTAGTAAAAAATAAAATATCTAAAATTTTTGCATTGAATTAAAAATATTAATTAAAAAAACTTAATTTTATTTTTCATTACAAAATATTTAATTAAAATTGAATTTTCTGAATTAATTAAATTAACAAGATAATATAAAACAAATATACAACATCCACGCAATTCATATGAATATACATGCACGATATGTATATATTCCGATTTTATGATCAAATAGAAACTCTAATGAGTTTCAAACTGCTATTGAAGATAAACTATAATAATCTCTGTTCGAACCAGTTTTCTATATCCCAATTGTATCAGGATTCTTTGATACACTTTGATATATACAAATATATCATATTAGTATCAGAACACATCAGAAAAATTGATCAAAACAAGCCCGGACCAAGCCACCACCGCCAGCTACCATGCCGCCGTCGCTGCCACTGCCTTCAACCTACTTTTTGGGCTTTTTTTGCTTGTGTTTTTGGTTTTATTATTATTTTTTAAATAGCTCAAATATCCAGCAACTTGTTACTTCGAAGAACGCCTCCAAAATAGTCCTGAAAGCCGCTGCCCCTGCGCCGCTGTTTGTCACCGCCTATTTTTCCTCCACTGTTTGGCGCTATTTTTTTTCACTTTTTGGGTTTTTTTTCCATTGGTATTTTACTGCTATTTTATGCCAAAAAATTTGTTTAAAATCAGTCTTGGAAACGTCAAAAAAACTACAGAAAAAAGGCCCCGAACTGCCGCTGGTGGTGCCGTCGCCAGGCTACTTTTTAATCCATTTTTTTTCGTATTTTTGGGACAATTTTTAATACTGTTTTTAGCCCAAAATTGAAGAAAAAATGAAGAAAAATCAATTAAAAACTGTATAAAAAAAACCCTTGTGATCCGTGGCCCATAACTCCCGAAATCACCGCCGGTGCCGCTGCCTGTTCTTGGTGTTCTTGGATATTCAACATGTTCTTAAAATATTCTAAATAGATATTTAAAAACAAAAACTACAATTACATGGAAACCTATGTCCCGTATGCTCATATTCGATCTAGAAAAAACTTAATCTATCACGATTAACCTTTATGATTAAAAAATTAAATTATCATCCAAACCGTTCAATCAAACATGAAAAATAATTTGATGATCATAAAATCGGAATTAAAATGTCTACAAAATAAAGTTAGTACAATTTTCAAACAACCCAGTCCCGATAAACCGTAAACAAAAAACATAACAGCTCTGATACCAATTGTTGGAGGCAAAACTATCAAGATCATTGCTTTTGTAAACAATTTTCGATAAAAATTAACTAGACGGTAAAACGCTGAAATGGGCTCCAAATAAAATTTTTGATGTTGAATGATCAAAATTAAAACCCATGCAATCACAGTAAATTTAGAAGAATACCTTTTTACAAGTTGATTCTTCAACTACGATTTTGATTCCAAGTTGAAGCTCCCGTCAGACCTTTTACTGTATTTCTTTATGCGATTCTCGAATATTGTGTGGGCTACAATCTTTTGAGAACTCGTACCGGAAGAACCTGGTCAGCTTTAGTCTCAAAGACAAGTTATGAATTTGGTTCAACCTATCCGCATATTTATAGGGCTACAGTAGGGACCTATGGAGTAATTATGATAAAGACTTCTAATAGAACACAGATACGTATCTAGCGGTTTCTACAATTAAGTAAACCTCATAGTGGTATCTATAATTATGAAAATCTTGCAACGGTTTCTACAATTTTCATAAAATATTAAATTACAGTTCACACCACTAAAGAATTGTAACTGCACTATAAGCTAAAATCTCACAATCTTCTTGCATTGAGCTCCTGTTATTAAATGCTTAACTCATCTATCCACGTTAAGATTTTTGATACCCGCCAATTAAATTTAATTACAGATAATTTAATTTAATCAGCATCTTGAAATTTCTTAATCCATTTTGTTTAACTTATTTGACCAGCGAATAATCAAATCCACCTGCAGGGTTTGGCCTGGTCAAAACTTATAAGCTTCCTTAAGGGGGTATCGTCAATTCTAATCATTCGAGATGTGAATTCTGTCAATAATTAATATTCACTATATAAATAATACCATTATCTAACTCACCGGGAGTATGGACCCATATAAGATCGCACTCTCTAATGAATCAAAACAACGAATATTAAATATACACAAATCAATAATTATGTTAGAATTAAGAGTATAAGTACTATTTATAATAACATTGGGGTGCGAATTAATTTATATAATCAATATAAAATTAATTTACTCAGTGTGTTCCGTTCAATACATACAAAGTGTACTAGCACAGAGAGTTAGAATAATAAATGACACTATTATCTGTTCCCGTAATCATAACAGACTTATTGAAAGTCTGTACTACAGTCGTACCAATGATATATTCATTTCTGTCTAAACTGTGAACAAATAACTTATATTCTGTAAGAACCTAAAATCTGATCTTCTATGTGTAAGTCATAGTCTACACACTAGATTAAATACTGTATAGAATAAAGGATATTCATGCATAACATTAAAGAAATAATATTACATACATTGCTAATTAAGATTATCATAACATGAAAAACTAATATTATTTAAACAAAATTAAAATACTGAAAACATGATTTTTAGTATACAACCCTAGCAGGTCGCTCGATTGATTTTCAATTTTTTGAGTTAATACAAATGAAATTCTCTGAGTTGTTCTCCGATCTCGATTGGATGAACTTACTCCAAATCCGAGAACCCCATTACCCTGCACTCGTGAAACTGTTCTACATTCATTTCCAAATCACCGACCCTAACATCATGACCATCACCACTTGGGTGAATGGTGTAGATATTCACTTGACCTGTAAACCTTTAAATGAGATTCTCGGTCTCCTTGAGGGTCGATTATTTGTTGCTTGCAACAAGAAAAAGAGAACTATTGACAGTTTCTCTTTTCATGATGTGGTGAAACAAAATTTTCAACTCGAAGAGGTTGACCCTTTAAAACCTCTTAAGGCTAACTCCCTTAAGCCTGAAATGAGAATTTTGCATCATTTTGTCAATCACTTTTTCAGCCTCAATCTTGGAAATTTGGTGATGTGACTTTATGCATGTTTTCATTATATGGTGCATCCTCGAAGGGTAAGAAATTGGACCTTGGTTATCTTTTAATCTCTGACATGTCACAATCACATTCTAAGTTCAATTTCTCCCTTCCTCATGCCATGTTTTTGACCCATGTGTTTCAGCACTTTGGTGTTGATCTGTCCATCGAGAAGGGAATTCTCTTTTCAAGGCATGATTATATGGACAGAGCACCTTGAAACATATGCAAATTTGAAAAGTTGATGGTGTTTGGTCTACAAAATGTGAAAATCTTGCCTCCCCTGCTTCTGCCCCACCATAATCTAGTTGGATACTCTTCCTCTCTCAGTTTATGCCAATTTTCCGTCTTGTTTGATTCTGGTTCCCCTGTTCCTTCATAGACCAGACAAAATGTATTCGGCTCCTCTTCCACCTTTGTTTCTCCTCCTCCTTCTGTTGCATCTTCATCTGCTCCATCTACTAGTCCCTCATCTCAAGAGTTTGCAGAACTTGTCTCTCTTATCAAGGGATTGACTTCTTTTGTAGCATCCTTTCAAACAAAAGTTGATGAAAATTTCTTTGATATCGATTGTAAAGTATCCTCTATCTCTGATATGCTAGGGTTGGTATACTAAAAACTATGTTTTAGTATTTGATTTTGTTTTAATTTTTTATTTTATGAGAATCTTTATGAGCAATGTATGTGTATTATTTCTTTAATGTTATGCATGGATGTCTGATATTTTGTACAGTATTTAATCTGGTGTGTAGAGTATGGCTAGCACACAGAAGATCGTAGTTTAGGTTCTTGCAAGATATAAGTTTTATGTTCACAGTTTAGATGGAAATGGACATACCATCAGTATGACTAAAGCACAGAATTTTAGTAGACATATCTTGGTTACTGGGAACAGATAATAGTATCATCTATTGTTTCGACTCTTTATACTAGTACACTTTATGTCTATGAACAAGACACATGAAATAATTAATTTTATACTGACTATATAAATTAATTTATACCTCAAAATTATTATGAAAAAGTGTTTATACTCTTAAACTTGAAATAATTAATGATTTGTATATATTTAATATTTGTTGTTTTGATTCATTAGATGGTACCATCTTATATGGGTCTATATTCCTAGTGAGTTAGATAGCGGTATTATTTATATGGTGAATATTAATTATTGATGGAATCCACGTCTTGAAGGATCGTGATTAACGATACCCCCTTAAGAAAGGTTATAAGTTTTGACCGGGTCAAACCCTACAGATGGATTTGATTATTTGGTGGTCAAATAAGTTAAGTGCAATGGTTTCAGAAATATCAAGATGCCGATTAAATTAAATTATCAGTAATTAAATTTAATTGGCGGGTATCGAGAATCATAACATTTTGAGAAATAATAAGTATTTAATATCATGAGCTCAATACAAGAAGGTCTTGAGATTATGGGTCAGAGTACAATTATAATTATTTAGTCGTGTAAACTGTAATTTAGTATTTTATAAAAATCACAGAAATCGCTACTTGTAACAACCCTGCTTGGACCCTAGTATTAGTGACGGATAGTCTACAAGGCCATAGAGTACGAAAGATGTTCAAAACCCTAACTCGAATCGAAAACCCTAAGTTTAGGCCGAAAACTCCAAAAAGGTCCAAAACTTAGGTAACAAAATCTTAGCACCCGAAGAGTCTCCCAACATTCTAAATAAAGTAAATATCATGAAATAATAAGTTAAAAATCAAAAATTCTCAAAAATAGGATAAAATGACCATTTTGCCTCTTGTACAGCAAAAAGTCTTAAAAATATAAATTTTGACACATGGATACTCTAAATCAAGGATTTAAGTACAATTAAGTAGCAAAGGATAAAATAACATCAAAAATAACAAAAATACCTCTTAGTGGCCGACCACCTTGAGAAGAGTGCCAAAAAGTGACTTTTTACTTTCTTTTTAGCTTAAAATAATGAGAAAAGTATTAAATTAAGCATTATGATGATCCAACACTTGTTGAACAAGTAATACACATAATAATATGATGTTATAGATTAATAAAAGTAAACAAATCATTATTGAAGTTCATACACAACAAAATAAGTTAAAAAGTCATATATTGCCAAAATAGCTTAATTTGACTTAAAAGACTACATCTATTTAATCAATTTCTATGAAAACTATGATAATATATAGAAATACTATATTTATTATAAACATACTAAAATAATAGGTCTCAGTAGGAAAAGATACCAAAAGATACATCAAATTAACTTTTAAAGCATTTTCTTGCACAAAAGGGCACGCAAATCAATGTAAAACCCCTTGATTGATGTGGGGTCAGGTGTTTGTCCCCCAAACTGACCCCTACCTACATTTATCTTACCGATATCTAATTTTTATCTCTCAAAAGTTGCACCCATCCAATTCAACTCAAATCTCAATAATTAAAAAGAAGAAAAAAATCCTTTAAGGGTACTTTTTGTTCCCTTCATGTCCCCTAGCCTTTGCCTATATAAATCAAGCCAAACACCCTCTTCTCCACTTGTTATTTTCGTGCAAATGAGGGAGAGAAATCATACTTCATTGCTCTTGAGTGTTAACGTGAGTTTGAGGGAGAAAAAGGAAGAAAAAGGAAAGAATCAAGGAGATTTTCGAAAATTAAGTCCAAATCCATCCTCCACCATCTTTTGATCTCTCAAACAAGAAAGTAAAATCTATAAACCTTATGTCTAATATCGCTCAAAATATCCCCCAACACATCCCTTTAAACATTCTAAGAATCGAGAATCGAAATTAAACCGAAAAGGCATCGTAGTTGGAAATTTGGGGCTGTTATATTTATGGGTGATATGAGATGTTGTTGTATGTTGTTATCTTTGAGTTTGATGACTTCTAAGTGTTCTAGAGCCTTGATATTAAAGTCTAAAACACAAGCATACAAAGAAATGGTACAAAAAACTTGACATGACATTAGTAGAAGATTTGGACCCTAAGAGACTTGATTTTTGAAAATATAGATGTTTCTGCCCTGAACTTTGGAATGCCATAACTCAATGTAGAAAATTGATCTAAGCGTGTTCTTTATGTCCAGATTTATATTTTGGTGATATCTTTCATTCAAAGTTGGTTTCAACTCATTTTGCATAAGTAGAACTCAAGATATTGCCATTTTACCAAAGTATGTCATTTTTCGACCAGATAACACTACTGACTTGGAAATCCTAGTTTAAAGTGAGATCCGAGCTTTGGACAAAACATGAAAGCTGTAGATAACATATATATATATATATCCACCAAAACTAAGCACAAAATATTGAGTTTTGATAGGTTAAAACTCCTTTGAAAGTCTCTGTTGAGTTTCAGCCCTCAAATGACACTTCTGTCACTTATTTTTATATAGCCCAAAATCCCTATTTTTAGTAACCTATTTCTAAAGTGGTATATATGAACATTGTAGCTAACATATTAAAGTAATTACTACCCAAAAAAAGACCTTAAATTCTCGAGAGGATACCCCAAAATTGTTTCAAACCCTCTGTCCAAAACCGGCTCTGTTGAGTTTTGGCGGCTGACAGAACCTACTTTCTAAAACGGCCAAAAAGTCTAACTTGTTTCAAATACCTGTTAGGGTTGGTATACTGAAAATCATGTTTTTAGTATTTAATTTTATTTTAATAAAATTATTTTTTTATTTTATAAGAATCTTTATGAGCAATGTATGCATATCATTTATTTGTTATGCATGGATGTCCAATATTCTATAGAGTATTTAATTTAGTGTATAGAGTACAACTTAAATACAGAAGTCTAGATTTTATATTCTCGCAAAATATAAGTTTCATGTTTACAATTTAGATGAAAATGGACATACCATCGGTACGACTGTGACATAGAATTTTAGTAGGTCTGTCTTGGTTATGGAAAACAGATAATAGCGTCGTCTATTGTTCCGACTCTCTGTCCCAGTACACTTTTTGTGTATTGAACGAGACATTTGGGGTAATTAATTTAGTACTGATTACTGACTATGTAAATTAATTCGCACCATAAGGTTATTATGAATAGTGCTTTTCCTCTTAATCCTGAAATAATTATTAATTTACGTATATTTAATATTCGTTATTTTGAATCATTAGAGGGTGCGATCTTATATATATTCCTGGCGAGTTGGATAGCGGTATTATTTATATAACAAATATTAATTATTGACAGAATTCACGTCCTGAATGATCGGGATTGACGATACCCCATTAAGGAGGCTTATAAGTTTTGACCGGGCTAAACCCTGCAGGGGAATTTGATTATTCGGCGGTCAAATAAGTTAAGCGGAAGGGTTTAAGGAATATCAAGATACCGATTAAATTAAATTGTCAGTAA
>JAUMHN010307254.1:0-18424 GCA_032360265.1 Heliamphora ciliata
GCACACACACGCAGAGATATATATATATATATATATATATATATATATATATATATATTAATATTGATTGTAGAGAATTATGGGCGAAAAATATCCTATGGGCTTTTGTAAAATTTTAAAGACGTAAGGGACTAGTGTGTAATTATTGGTACTAAGAGTTTGAGAAACTCTTGAGTGTAATCTGGATGAAGATTTAAGTGTCTTTTTACGGCATTGATAACTTACTATGAATTTTAGTGTCTTAAGATGAAAATATAGTTATCTTAAAGATTTGGGGTCGAAATGCGATTATTAAAAGTAGCGAGATTTAGGCCTTTGAGTATAATTTTCTTTTCATGTTGGGGCTTGGGTTTGATTTTTCTTATTTTTTTAGATTTGGGAGTCGAGTTTTGCTGTAATAGAAAAACACATATAGATTGTTCGGTTTGAAAGGTTACGAGGCCAGGTCAGCATTTCTTAAGAAGGGTTTGGGGCTCAGAATTTCATTTCTAAGTTTATCTCTTTAGGGTTTTGAGTGAGTATTCTTAGGGTAACTTAATGATCTTCGAGGTTAGAGAGTTGTCTTTTTGTTTTAGGGTTTTTGATTCTCGGGGTTTGATTCTTAGATTTTGATCATTTTAAGATTTTAATCATATTATGACCTAAGATCCTATCGATTTACCATCATTAATCATATGGTTTAGAACTGGGTCCTTACACTGTCACAATACAAACTGGGAGAATTCTTGCTAAATAAGGAGCAGCAATTCCAAAAAATCCATCACTTGAAACAGTATTGAAAAGAATTATGCATGCCACACTCTGAAATCTACAGGCTAATCCAATTTACACGACTGCATTCGCAAGAACAAAAAAGTAGCAAGCTATATATAGAAAATAAAAAAAGTTATAGAATGTAAAAGATAGTAAGCTATTAAATTAGTATCCGTTAGGTTTAGAATGAAGACAAAATTAGTTCTTATACTAGCAACCTCCGGTTAGATTTCAAAATTGTGAGATACAAAACCCATGTAAGTAACAAATTATCAAATGACAACTTATGTGTAAAGTATAAACATCTTTAAATTATTGGTTGTGAGTCTTGTGACAACCTAGAATATTAAAAGCCAAATGATAGAAGACACTTAATAAGCCTAATTTCACACATGTTTGAACATACAAGTATAATATCCAAGATACAAAAGACCAACGAGAGTTAATGTTCCTCAATTTTCAACTACCCAAAAAGAATAGAGATAACTTATATGTAAGAGTGAGTCACATATATTTTAGGACAAAATTAATCCACTCAACCCCCACTGTGAAGTGAGTAAATATAGTGAACTGTTAGAGAAGACAAATTAATGACCAATAATATCCAATGGTACCTAAAATGAAAGAATTCAAAAGTATTAACTTAATTAAGTCATTAAATACTATTTAAAAGCATGGAACACATAATCCAAACTTAATTTTAAGAATTTCATAACAAAGCAATTAATAGAGGAGATTTGTATACCTCATTTCTAATAAGTCCAAGATTTTTTTGAAGCTCCCGAAGTTAGAAATATCCAATAGTAAATACTTATAATCCAAACTTAAATTTAAAAAATTTGTAATAAAGCAGTTAAGATGGGAGATCTGTATACCTCATTCCTAATGACTCCAAGATTTTTTAAAGTTCCCTACGTTTGAATTATTTAATAGTTAACACATAATCCAAACTCAATTTTAGGAAATTCGTAATAAAGTGGTTAAGATAGGAGATTGATAGCCCCCTTGCATCTCTTACAATAATATTTTTGTTAATTAGTGACTATTTACAATATTTGAACTGTCCCTCCTAGTATTATCAAACATTCTGTAAAAGTAAAGATCCATCTTTACCTTACTTCCATGAATTTCTGTTGAATAGAAAGGTCATGTGAGTACTACTGCAATCAGATAGTCACAGTTGTGTCACGCACCAAATATCCGGGTCACGCGAAAGCGCACCAAAACACCCATTTCTAAAAATAAGGATTTCATAAGAAATCAAAATGTGCAACATTTTGATAAAAGTTCCTACAGTTCAACTCTCATAAACTGTAAAGCATGCATTCTCATACATGAATAACATATCGCCAAAAGGCGTACAAAACCAGCCTCAACAGGCGTCACATATGTAAGTACATGTCTTAAAAAGGGAAAACTACAGCAAGTCTTCCATCACTTCTGCCACTAGGTAAGCTCCTCATGCTCACTTGAAAAGGTTTTACAGCAAAAATCCCACACTGTGAGCCGAAGCCCAATAGAATGTAGACAATAAAACTGTAAAGCAGGCTATACAATTATACACACACGGGCTCAACCACGGGAGCCAAAAAAGTTTTCCTCACAAAAGCAAAAGTTTTCCGTCAGACTAACACGAGTCTCAAAAAGGTTTTATCTCATAAAATCCCACATTTGTCATCCTTCAAACTATGCATATCATCCTAACAGATATCATGCCACAGTTAAGGAAAAGCTGTAAATAAATAGTAAGCTCCACTCGGGCCACACAACCGAGGAGAAAATATATACATGAAGTCCTATGTACCGACTCTGTCACACAGAAAATGATAGAAACTAAAGACTCCTGTCCATTACCCTAGTCCTGAACCACTTAAGGCCTGGTAGGTAATGACAAGTTCTATACGGAGTTACAACGACAACGCCATTCACAGAGGCAACCGACTTCTTTACGAATTTTCATGACCGATGGGAAAGCACCCAAACCACACACATGTTTCTTTACGGTTTGCCACGACCAATGGACGAAACATAACCAAACCATGTTTACGGGGATTAAACTGAGGAACCGTAGCGAACCTACCCTGCACACGTTTTTGGACTTACACCAAGGAGCAATAGAAGCCCAACTCAAATCACGCTCTGTCACGGTACATCTATGGAAACATTTAAAACCCACCGTAGCTCAACTACGAAAATCACAAAATGATTTATACAACACATGTATAAAAAGAGATCTAATCCATCAGAATGGAGATCTAAAATTATTTCTAACAAAACGTTTAAAAAGGTGAGACTCAACCCTGCGGGTTAGCTCCAAACCTCCAAAAAGACGTTTTTCACCCGATTTCACAAAACACCTTGTTTTCATACCTCCCTTTGAAAACTACGGATACCACGTACCCGAAACATGCATACAATCGAGAAAAGGCGTAAAAACCCCACTTTTATCCAAAAACCACGGTTACACATGAAAATCATATTTGATGTATTTTCTACCCGGTGAAAACACGTATAATTACACAAAACACCCTTATACAGTAGTAGGGTCTAGAATCCTACCTCGGAGAGTCAAGAACTCGACGTCTCAAAACTGAACGGCGTCAGAACGAGAATCCGTCTGGATGGATGCGAAGCCCTCGGCCCCGATAGCAAGGATCCACAAAGGAATCAGCAACAAACCAAGCCCCGAGCCCTCAAATCTAGAGAGAATGAGGAGAAAAGGGTTTCTTAGGGCTAAAGAAACGTTTTTGTCTCAAAATCTCCGCCACTGCCGCTTTTATAGAAAATGAAAAATTACACAGTTCAGTCCACCGAACCATAGGGTTCAATCGATCGAACCCAGAAAAGCCAGTTCGGTCGACCAAACTGGACCCCCCAGTCGACTGAACTCCTCCACAGAGGCGTACTGGAATTTGCTTCGTGATTTTCAAGCCAAAAACCAACCCAAACCACCTAACCAAGGTTCGGGAAAGCATGAAACACATTTACACATGCCTTTCTACAACTTTAAAGCATAAATCATGCATCGATGCGATCATATACTGGAATAAAAGCGTCATGTATATAAACAACATAAAAGAACAAGGTTCCGGGTCTCACAAGTTGTACCATTTTTTTCATTCTCCTCGCAATAATGATAGGTAATTTAGGTATTCAGTTCATACCATTGGCACCAAAAAGAAACAAAGAAAGCAACAAGAAGTGTTAGCCTATGGGCTTTTTATTAGATTTTGATGATTTTTATAATTCATTTTCTAATAATAAATTAATTTAACAGGACAATATTTATTATTTCTAAAAAGGCAGTGTTGACACAAAATGACAAATGAGTTGACACCTTTAGCCATATGTGATGACTCATCTCTCAAATGGATTAACATTTAAGTATTCTTGAATGCAAATTTTTTGTGTTGACCCTAATTGATAATTGAGTTAACACTTTAATGCAAAGAATACTTGAAGATCTCAAGTGCGTCAACATCTTTGAGCAAATGAGTTAACACCCTAACATATTCGTTGAAGATGTTTCAGGTATTAAAAGTTTGTGTCGACACAAATGAATTTTGAGTCGACACAAAAGAGCCAAAACTCTCTGCATTCAAAAAGAATCGACACAAACTAAATTTGAGTGGGCACAAAAGGGTTTCCTCACTTTTGTTATCTAGAATTTTGAGTCGACACAAATTGCAAATGAGTTGACACAAAAGTACCGAGGCCGTTTGTAGATTTTGTGAGTCGACACAAATTGAAAACGAGTCGACACAAATGTACCGAGTCTGCCTTAAGAAATTTTGAGTCGACAGCGAAATCCAAATGAGCCGGCACAAATCTCCCTAGGATTCCTGCAGAAATTTAGTGTCGACACCAAAGGCAAAAATGGTCAACACAAATAATCCTCTCCGAAAAATCAAAGAACAATTGAGTCAACACCAAAACCATTAGTGTCGACACCGTTGTGTTGATGAGAAAAATGCAGAAATAGTGTTGACACCTATGAAGATCAGAGTCGACCCAACCACTTGAAGAACTATGCCCTAGACGTTTTGTGTCGACCTAAAAATAAATGTATAGAGTTCAACGGTTGGATTTTTGGCATTAAATGCTCCCACCTACCCCCAATGGTTATGAAACCTCAAGAGCTTATATAAGGAGTTACTCAGCAGTATTTAAAATATCTGGATACCTATAATCACTGTTGTATTATTTGATTCAAAGTCAAAACTCTTCAAGCTCGCATTTATTGTTTATAACTCCATCTCTTTACTTCTCATTTATCGCCAATCATTTCTGTAAAGAGAGTGAGTGATACTCATTAAATTATCTCATTTATTGTATTCAAGGGTGAGTCACCCTTTGTTCTTTGAGTGAGTGGGTAAATCTCATCAAAGAAGAACTCAAGAGATTAGAAGAAAAATAGGAGCGTGTTTTTCGTAGGATCGTCTTGAAGTTGTAAAAGGTTTTGAATGCACTCGTAAGCAATCTGGTTTAGTGAAATTCTCAATGGGAGACTTGAGGAGTGGACGTAGGCTTGGAAAAAGCCGAACCACTATAAATCTTGGTGTTTAATTCATTTTTTCTATCCCTAACCTCTTTAATATTTGCATTGCCTTAATATTTGATTATCTTGCTATATTTGTTTGCAATATTAAAAGATTTTTGAAAAGGTTTTTAAAATTATTATTATCTTTTTTAAGACCCAATTCATCCCCTTTTGGGTTGCCTAGAACTAATAATTAGTATCAGAGCTTGGGCTCTTATTTTTGACTTAACCGTCTAAGAGTTTATATGGCAACCACTAGCATCGGACTTATCTAATCTGAAGGTCAGTCCACTAATAGACCTCTCTTGTTCAATGGAACAAACTACAATTATTGAAATGCTAGAATGAGGATATACATTCAAGCCGTAGACTATAACTTTTGGAGGGTTATCATTAATGGACCCAAAAGACCCACCAAGACCGTTGAAGGGACAATCGTTCCTAAACCAGAAAATGAATGGACCGAAAAAGACATTAGAAAAATCTAAAAGAATGCTAAAGTTATGTATCTTCTATATTGCTTACTTGATCCCAATGAGTTCAATAGAATCTCTACATGTGATACCGCCAAGAAAATATGGGATAAACTTGAAGTTACCCATGAGGGAACTAATCAAGTCAAGGAGTCCAAAATATGCATGCTTGTTCACAGCTATAAATTATTAAAAATGAAGTATGATGAAACCATTTTTGACATGTTTACTCGTTTTACTGATATTATTAATGGACTAAAATCTCTTGAAAAAATTTATTTCAATGTAAAAATGGTGAGAAAAAATCTTAGGTGCATGCCTAAGAACTAGGAAGCTAAGGTCACGGCTATCCAAGAAACTAAAGATTTCAACACACTTAGCTTGGAGGAACTTCTTGGATCTCTCATGACACATGAGATAAATATCAAGATGGACGATAAGGATGACAACAAGAAGAAGAAGGGCATCGCCTTCAAATCTTCAACTCATGACGAAGAATCCGATGAAGACTCTTCAAGTGATAAGAACGAAGATATGGCCCTCATCACGAAGAAATTCCAATGGTTTCTTAGAAATAAGAAACAATGAGGAAGAAGGTTCTTCAAAAAGGAAGGACACAAAAGTGAGCCTACCAAATTTAAGGGCAATTCTTATAAATTTAAAAAATGATTACAAGAAAGAGGAAATCATTTGCTACGAATGCAAAAAGCCCAGACATGTCAAGGCCGAATGTCATCAACTCAAGAAGTAGTTCAAAAATGGCTTCAAGAAGGTTATGATAGGGCGAAAGCGATGACAGCAACTCTGAAGATAAAAGAGAAGAAAATGAGGTTGCAAATATTTTCCTCATAGCTAAGGAAGATGACGAGGTAACACTTGACCCTTTTTCCTTAGATGAATTACAAAGTGCATTTGAAGATTTGCACGATGAATTCAGAAAAAATAGGTGCTAAGAACTCTATTCTAAAAAAGTTAATTCTTTTCTCGGCATGTGAAATAGAAACCTTGAAAAATGAAAAACTTATTTTATCAAAACAAGTTTATATTTTGAAAGATGAAAACAAGGTTCTAAATGAAAAGGTTGAAGACCTTACTAAAACTGTTTATAAGTTCATTTTTGGAAAGAACAACTTAGACAAACTTCTCGGCATGCAAAAATGTGTTTTCGACAAAGTCGGGATTGAATATAAACCCAAGAAGAAACAAAAATTCTTAAGCAATATTTTTGTCAAAACATCTTCTAATCATACAAATGCTACTTATTTTTATTGCCATAAACATGGACACACTGTCACACATTGTGCACAAGAAAAATCTTCTAAGTTATCTGTTAAGAAGGTTTGGGTTTCTAAGGGAACGCATCCTCAAGGAACTAACTCTAAAGGACCCAAGAAAATTTGGGTACCAAAAATCAAAAATTAATTCTTCTTGTAGGTATGTTTCAAATCCTCATTCAATGAGGGAATGTGGTATCTTGATAGCGCTTGCTCAAGACACATGGCAGGCGACCAATCAATGTTTGCATCCCTCAAACCAAAAGATGGTAGATTTGTAATATTTGAACACAATAGCAAAGGGAAAATCATAGGAATCGGTTGTATCAGTAAAATTCCTTCTCCTTCTATTAAAAATATTTTGCTTGTTGATGGTTTGAAATATAACCTTCTTAGCATAAGCCAACTTTGTGACAAAGGCCACACGGTTGTCTTTGATTATACTAAGTGTGTTATTGAATATCTAACCAATAATAAAGTTATTTTTGAAGGTCATAGGCATAAAAATGTTTATACATTCAATCTAAATTACCTTTCTAAAAATGACACCAAGTGCTTACTCGCCTTGAGTGATAATAGTTAGTTGTGGCATAGAAGGCTTGGTCATGCACACATAAACTTAATTTTCAAACTTTTGAAAAAAAAATTGGTGATTGGGTTACTCCAAATCAAATTTGAAAAAGAAAAAATGTGTGATGTATGTCAACAAGGCAAACAAATTAGAAGTTCTTTTCATTTCAAAAATGAGATTTCAACTTCTAGGTCCTTACAACTATTGCACATAGATTTATTTGGTCCAGCAAGGACTCTAAGCCTTGGAGGCAAGAGATATGCATTTGTTATTATTGATGACTTTTCAAGATACACTTGGGTGCTTTTCTTAACTCATAAGGATGAATCCTTTGTCTTTTTTATAAAATTGTCTTGGAGAGTTCAAAATGAAAAAAGTTTTCAAATCACAAGAATTCAAAGTGATCATGGTAGAGAATTTAAAAATAAATATTTTTAAAAAATTTGTGATAAAAATAGTATTAACCATAACTTTTCTACTCCTAGAACCCTTCAACAAAATGGAGTAGTTGAAAAGAAGAATAGGACATTAAAAAAAATGGCTAGAACCATGTTCTGTGAAAATAATCTACCATGATACTTTTGGGCCGAGACTGTCAACACATTTTGTTTTATCGTGAATAAAGCTATGATACGAGCTTCTTTTAAGAAAACCCCAGATGAGTTATGGAAAGAAAGAAAACATAACATCAGCTATTTTTACGCCTTTGGGTGCAAATGTTTTGTTTTGAACAATAACAAACAACTTTTGGGCAAGTTCGACATAAAATCTAATAAAAGTATTTTTCTAGGATATTATTTATCTAGTAAAGCCTATAGAGTTTTTAACAAAATGACCCTAGTTGTTGAAGAATCTATACGTGTTTTTTATGAAACTAACCTTGGTTATTCAAAATATTTTTGTGAAGATAATTTGATTGACATAGAAAAAAACATTGAAGATATCTTCATTAAAGATCTAGATTATCCAAATCCAGAGAAAGCCTTAAATCCTCAACAAAATTAAGTTTAACAGGCTGCTGGACCTTCAAATCTTGAAAATTCAAATTTGCCTAAGGAGTGGAGGTATGCTCGTGGTCACCAAAAAGATCTTATCATTGGTGATCCATCTCAAGGTATCAAAAGTCGATCCCCACTACATAATATTTGTGGTAATCTAGCATTTCTTTCCCAGTCTAAACCAAAACATTTTAAGGAAGCCAAAAATGATGAGTTTTGGACCTTAGCTATGCAAAAAGAGCTTAATGAATTTGATAGAAACAAGGTATGGACTTTAGTCCCAAGACCTAAGGAACGCTCTATCATCGGTACAAAATGGGTTTTTAGAAACAAAATGGATGAGAATGGAGTAGTTTTGAAGAATAAAGCTCGATTGGTAGCCCAAGGTTACAATCAAGAAGAATGCATCGATTTTGATGAGACTTTTGCTTATGTGACTAGGCTTGAAACTATTAGGATGTTGCTCTCTTTTGCATGCTTTAAAATTTTCAAACTCTATCAAATGTACGTCAAAAGTGCCTTTTTAAATGGTTTTATCTCGAAAGAAGTTTTTGTGAAACAACCTCTTGCCTTTGAAAATTCAGATTTTTGAAACCATGTTTACAAACTTACCAAAGCTCTTTGTGGTTTAAAGCAAGTATCTAGAGTATGGTATGAAAGGCTAAGCAAATTCTTGATTGAAAATGAGTTTTTTAAAGAAACAATTAATATCACTCTTTTTATTAAGTCTCAAGAAAATGATATGCTAGTTGTCCAAATTTATATAGATGACATTATTTTTTTGTGCAACTAACGAATCTCTTTGCAAGGATTTTCCTAAGTGTATGCAGGGAGAATTCGAGATGAGTATGATGGGAGAACTCAAATACTTCCTCGGACTTTAAATCAAGCAAACACAAGAAGGAATTTACATCAATCAAGCTAAGTACACAAATGATCTATTGAAGAGGTTTCACATGCTGAAAGCAAAGTCCATGGGAACCCCGATGTGTCCTACAACAAAGCTTGACAAGGATGAAAACGGTAAAGCAGTAGATGAAAAACGATATAGAGGTATGATTGGATCTCTATTATACTTAACTTCTAACCGTCCTGATATTATATTTAGTGTATGCATGTGTGCTAGATTTCAATCTAGTCCAAAAGAATCACATGTGACAGCCGTTAAGCACATCTTTAGATACCTCTTGGGTACATAAAACCTAGGATTATTCTATCCTAGAGAAATAGCATTTGAGTTATTTGGCTATTCAGATGCTGATTTTTTCAGATGTAAAGTGGATAAGAAAAGTACAAATAGAACCTGTCAATTCCTATGACACTTACTAATCTCATGATTTAGCAAGAAACAGAACTCAGTAGCCTTGTCTACAGTCGAGGCTGAGTAGATAGCAGCTGGTAGCTGTTGTTCAAAAGTTTTTTTGAATAAAACAACTAGAGGACTATGGTTTTTGCTTAGGTTATATCCTTATAAAATGTGATAACAAAAGTGTAATAAGTATATCCAAGAACCCAATACAACACTCCAGAACAAAACACATTGAGATTAGACATCACTTTATAAGAGATCATGTGCAAAAAGGTAACATCGAACTCGAATTCATAGGCACAGATTACCAACTTGCAGACATATTTACTGAGCCATTAAATGAAGAAAGAATATGCTACATAAGAAGAGAACTTGGTATGTTATGTGCTCCTAGTTGATAATCAAAATGTCATACTAATTATGCCTTTTCAATGCATTTCAATGCTTAAAATATTCTTCATTGATATGTGAAAAGTGTCGACACCACTTGAAAAAGTGTCGACACATATGTGCTTAAGTTGACTCAAAACTATATGGAAGAGACACTACGGGAAAAAAGTGTCGACCCATTTCTATATAGTGTCGACGCAATTTCGATGTCTTGCTCTTGATAAATTTAGGTCGACCCAAAGCTTAATCGTGTCGACTCAAATGGCCGAAGGTGTCGACTATTTCTGAAAAAGTGTCGACACAATTTTTAATTTCGAACACTCACACTCGCGAAGGAAAGTGTCGACTCAAAATTCATTTGTGTCGACAAAAATCTTTATACCTATATAAGAGGCACCAGTCCCCACCATTCTTGTCGTTTCCTCTCTCTCTCCTTAACTGTTCATCTCTCGTCGTTTTTCCCTCCCTTTGAAAAACGAGTCGACCTATCATCTTCTTTCCTTTATTCAATCAATCTTCCTGGTCCAAGATGACCGCACGAACAATGGGTAATGGCAGTAAACGCACCGGAGATGAGGGCCCGTCAAATTCGTGGGCACAGAAGACGAAAAAGACAATGACGGCGATGACGGCGATGGCGACGAGAGCTGAAGCAATAGCGATGTCGGAGGCACTAAGCTTCAAGTCAACCAAGTTCCAACAACTCTACTTCTCCTCGTTCATAAATCGTAAGGTAATCCCTGGATGTTTCATCGATTTCTCTTACTTCGATTCCATAGAAATGCGCTTTAGAGATTTGTTCTCTAGTCTCGGGTGGGAGAGACTACTTCAAAATTATGACCCTCACTATCCCACGTGTGGATCAAGCACTTACCATCTCACCAAAACCCACAGGTGGTGGTGAAGGCGCAACTTTATTTTCTTAAAGGATATAGTGCCAAGCGCCACAAGTCGACTGTGACTCGGCCCAAACCCGAGCCTCCGCCATGGCAGGATGTTAACCCAAATCCAAGCCAACAATCCCCCCCAGCACCTGCCGCACAACCCGCAAGACACAGGGCCTTCCACGATGGGGAATCGAACTTGAGACTTGCTCTGCTACCAATTGTGGATCAAGCGCTTACCATCTCACCAAAACCCGCAGGTGGTGGTGAAGGCGCAACTTTATTTCCTTAAAGGGTACAGCACCAACCGCCACAAGTCGACTGTGACTCGGCCTAAACCCGGGCCTCCGCCACGGCAAGATGCTGGCCCAAACCCAGGCCAACACCACGCTCGTAAAGCTTTTTATGCATATTTTTCCATTGCATCTATCCCGAGCACCACCATCACCTCTTGGGTGAATGGAATCAAAATGCACTTGACCTCATCTATTCTTAATGAAATTCTCTGTGTGCTTGAGGGATATTTGTTCCCTGCAATAAGAGATCTATTGACATAGATAGATTTTCTTTTCATGACGCAGTAAGACAAATTTTTGAGATCGATGAAGTTGACCCCTCCAAAACCTTAGAGGCCAACACTCTCAAACCAAAAATGAGAATCCTTCACCACATGGTCAACCATATCTTTTTACCTCAAATGGAAAAGTTTGGGGATGTCTCGTACATGCACATAATGTAGTGTATTCTGGAGCAGAAAAACCTAGATTTAGGGTTTCTCTTTATTTCTGACATGCTCCAATCTCATGGTAAATCCAACTCTTCCCTCTTCCATGGCATGTTCTTGACCAAAGTTTTTTCCCATTTTGGCATTGATCTTTCTAATGAGAAAATGGTTCCTTTCTCCAAACATTACTTATATGGAGCTTCTACATATGTAAATCTCCAAAATCGACGGAGTTTGGACCACTCGACGTGGTATTCCATCCATTCCTTGACATCCCTCTGCCTCACGAAACTTCTCATCCATTAAAGTAGATTTTGATTCCCCTGCTGCACCATCCATTAGAACTGACACACTAGGACCTTCGTCTGCTCCCTCTCATGCTCCTCCTTCTCCTGCACATATTGATGTTCCATCTGCTCCTCCTACCTCCTCTGCTATTCCTCTTGTTGATCTCTCTGAACTAATTTCTTTAGTTAAGGGTCTATCCTCTTCTTTGACCTGTTTCCAAACTAAAATCAAGACATGTTTGACCTCAATAGTACCATCTCCTCTTTGTTTGACAAAGTCAAGTACTTAGACAAGATCAACCGAGCTCTTCGGCGTGAAGTTGAACATGCCACAGATGCTGGGAGAGCCCTTTGCAAGACAATGGATGACAGCATTGTCTCCATCGTCAACTGCAATAAAGCGATCTTTCAGCAAGTTCACAAGGAATACCACCAAGGCATCGTCACAGTAGCTCAAGTCAACTCTAGAAAAGTTGAATAGCATCTCAAATGGCTACAAGAAGCTTGGAAAAAATAGTTCAAGCCCAAGGAATTTAAGGAAGAAAAAGCTCCATGGTTAAAGCGTGAAGTCGATTTAGCTCTTGCTGCTACTTTGGATGCCATAGTTGCAGCGGAAAAGGAGGATGAACGTGCCTATTCCTCCAAAGAAAAACCCTATGAGAGACGCCAGAAACAAGAAGAGAAAAAGAAATTCAGGAAGCTTTTCGATGATCAATGACTTCGAGCTTTTGATGATTTCAAAAGGAGAGAAGAAAGAGAAGAAAGGTAAGAAGTGGAGAAGAAGTGAAAAGTGAAAACATTTACAAACATTTTATCATTCAAAAGTTTTTATGGCTATGAAGGAGAAGTTGTAAATTTAAACAAACATTCCTCTTTTTGTTGTTTGTGATGATTTGTTGTGTGTTAAATGGTTGAAACATACTTTCTTTTATGATTCTAAATGAATGTTTAAGTTTTAAGTTTATCTCATATCTTGCTTATATAATTGTGAATGTGAAATTCTTGTTGAAATTTCTTTTGATAGCATACTCTCTCTCTCTCTCTCTCTCTCTCTCTATATATATATATATATATATATATATATTCTATGATTGATGTTTGGAATTTGACAAATACTTCACACATATTTGATTTGATGCACAAATTTTTAATAAATTCAGAATGCTTTTGAATCAAAATTGCAATTCATCTCAAAAATGTATATTACACTGTTGTTGTACGCCTAGCTATTGTGACTGCATATCCTGTTTAAGGCATAACGATAAGGGGAGAACCCTTGTTGAAAATCTTTTTAAATTTTTTCTAAAAAATGTTAAAATTGTTGTAATCATAAAAAAAAAGGGGATATTATTAGCCTAAGGGCTTTTTATTTAGATTTTGATGATTTTCATAATTCATTTTCTAAGAATAAATTGATTTAAAAGGAAAATATTTATTATTTCCAAAAAGGTAGTGTTGACACAAAATGAAAAAATGAGTTGACATCTTTTGCCATATAAGATGACTCATCTCTCAAATGGATTAACACTTAAGTATTCTTGATTGCGAATATTTTGTGTAGACCTCAATTGATAATTGAGTCAACACTTTAAGGTAAAGAATACTTGAAAATCTCAAGTGTGTAAATACCTTTGAGCAAATAAGTTGACACCCAAACATATTCGCTGGAAATGTTTCAGGTATTAAAAGTTTGAGTCAACACAAATGAATTTTGAGTCGACACAAAAAATTCGGAACTCTCAGCACTCAAAAAGAGTCGACACAAACTAAGTTTGAGTCGACACAAAAGTGTTTCTTCACTTTTGTTATCTGGAATTTTGAGTCGACACAAATTGCAAATGAGTCAACACAAAAGTACTGAGGCCGCCTACAGATTTTGTGAGTCAACACAAATATACCGAGCACGCCAGAAGAAATTTTGAGTCAACACCAAAGTCCAAATGAATCGACACAAATCTCCCGAAGGTTCATGCAGAAGTTTATTGTCGACACCAAAGGCAAAAAGGATCGACACAAATAATCCTCTCCGAAAAACTAAAGAACAATTGAGTCGACACTAAAATCATTAGTGTCGACACCATTGTGTTGGTGAGAAGAATGCAGAAATAGTGTTGACACCTATGAAGATCAGAGTCGCCCCAACCATTTAAAGAAGTATATTCTAGACGTTTTGTGTCAACTCAAAAGCAAATGTGTCGACACCTGTGATGGAAATTCAAATTCGCGGTAAAGTTCAACGGTTGAATTTTTTGCATTAAATGCTCACACCTACCTCTAACGGTCATGAAACCTCAAGAGCTTATATAAGGAGTTACTCGTCAGCATTTAAAATATTTGGAGACCTATAATCACTGTTGTATTGCCTGATTCAAAGTCAAAACCCTTCAAACTCTTATTCATTGTTTATAACTCCAGCTCTTGTATTTCATCTTTTTTCTTCTCATTTATTGCCAATCATTTCTGTAAAGAGAGTGAGTGATACTCATTAAATCATCTCATTTATTTTATTCAAGGGTGAGTCACCCTTTATCCTTAAAGTGAGTGGGTAAATCTCGTCAAAGAAGAACTCAAGAGATTAGAAGAAAAACAAGGGCGTGATTTTCGTAGAATCGTCTTGAAGTTATAAAAAGTTTTGAATACACCCGTAAGCAATCTGGTTTAGTGAAATTCTCAAAGACAGACTTGTTGAGTCAATGTAAGTTTGGAAGAAGTCAAACCGCTATAAATCTTGGCGTTTGGTTCATTTCTCTATCCCTAATCTTTTTAATATTTGCATTGCTTTAATATTTGATTATCTTGATATATTTGTTTGCAATATTAAAAGGTTTTTAAAAAAAATTTTAAAATTATTATTATCTTTTTTAAGACCCAATTAACCCCCAACCGCCTAGATCTAACAAGAAGGACAGTAACATAGCAAGAGGAATATGAAGAGATTATCAGAAAAAAAGAGAATCACTGAGGAAAACACATTATGAAGGTTCATTCGTTCACCAGAGATGTTAGTCAATTAGAGCAAGATTCAAAGTGAAAAATTTCTACCGCCCAAATATAGTCGCATACTCCATCTTGAAGTCGCATACTCCATCCAAAAGTGAATTCAACAAAATCCTTCAAATTGCCTAATCACATCACATGTTATTGAAATGTATTAAAGATCTATTGAGCTTTAGAATTTAAACTGTACAAGAAAGAGTTAAAATAGAGAAAATTACAAGTACGTCGGTTTTTCCTCCAACAATACCATTGAGTCGTATCAAGATTCAATTTGGACTACAAATCCAATTACGTATTAGTTCAAGACCCCATAATAGTGTAGTTAATTCCAACTTCATTCTTCTCATTGAAATATGAATTCACTTTTATACCCAATTAATTTACTTAAACTCAAATTTTGAAGAGGGAAAAAACATGAATTCCAAAAGACACTGCAACTGTGCAACATGCTATAATTTCAGGGTAAGAACATAGACATGGAATGTTCACTTGTATCTTTTGTGGCCAAATAATATAGAATCATCAATCCTGCCTTGTGGATCTAATCATTATTCACCAAATTTTCTTCTAAACAATGGTCAACAATGTCAATTTTGCTAAATCATGGCCTGAATGCAACTTAACATCAAAAGATATTATTTGGAAAAGTAAGAAGTGGAATAAACCTACACAGAAGTAAGTCCTGAGGTAGCAACACTGCTTCCATAATGCTTCTCCTTGAACCTGGAACAGTACAAACTCGATGAGAGCTTATATGCATGGTAGATGGTGATCATTGACTAATAACATGGCTTATGACATAAGAATCATGTTTATCCAACTCAAAAGGCAGGAACTCCAAACTACATCCTGTTTGCCAGCTTCCTCGTGTCCGTTATAGCTTATCTGAGATACACAATTTGTGTGTCACAGCTATGATAGCTATGCAATATCAACAGAAAAAACACCAGAGTGACTGCGCATACTGTACAGCAATCCACGTTGCATACTAGCTTCCAAGTTCCTCACTAAACAAATTATTTGTTAAACTGTACTGCTCAAACCATGACATATAATTTGATTTTTGGGTCCACAATAGCCAACTATAGGGACGTCAAAATATCAATATATCTTGTTGTATTTGTTGATCCAAATTACGATCTATTATATAGTTTCTTACTAATTACATTTGTGCATTACAAATGCAATACTCCAAACACATACATTTTAGATTGTGAACCTGACTTAGTTGAAATCACAGTCTTAAATTTGAACTTTACCCATAGTACAATGAATATCAATCATTTTCACAAATAAACAATGGCAAGATTCATCAAGAACAGTAGCTAAAAGCTCAATGTAGTCGAAATAGCCGAAACACAAGGAAAGAAGAGTCCATGTTAGACAATATCATAGTTGCCTATTGTAAAGTTTTTTTTTTTTTTCTTCTAGACTTTTTCCTTTTATGCTAACAGCAAGTTCTTGGATTTTCTCAACTGCCTATTGTACAACAACGAATATGAAATATGCATATGAACAAAACTGTTGAAAACAAAAACAGAAAAAAAAAATGAAACTAATAAAATGGGGAACCCATACCAAATAAGATGCAGTGCGGCAACTACAGATCAAATTTTGAGAATGAAATCCATCCTCGATAAAAGGCTTGGCTTCCTTCAAAAACTCACAAGGCCATCACAAGAAAGCCATTAATCTAGGTCATCACAGGAACATTTTAGTACTACTACTACTACTCCATCCTAGGGTTTACAAAAATTGAGTTGTTGGATAAAACAATCTAGGGTTTCAAATTGAGAATGTATATATATATACATAAATATAGAGATATGAAAAAAGAGAGGAATTTTCATGTATATATCTAGGGTGGTAAGAGTGATTGATGTGGTGGTCTTGTGTTGCGAGAGAGGGTGAGAAGATTGGCGATGAGTGGCTCTGTCTCACCGTGGGTGAAAGATCAAAAGTGGGGTTGATGTAAGAGTAGTGGCAAGCGACGGTGGGATTACTAGTGGTGGTCGAGTGTTGGCGAGCGGCGGTGGCAATTAGTGGGACGGTGGTGGCTATCTACAATGGCGTGAGCACCAACGGCAATCAGCGGTAGTGTGAGCGATGAAGGAAATCGATGTTGAATGTTGATGCATGTTTAGATAGATAATTTTTTGGATTCTTTGTCTTGGGATTTTTTCAAAAATTACAAAAGGGGGAGATTGTTAGAAAATTTCGATCTTCGTATAATTCTCTCATCTTGGCAAATATTTGACAAAGCATGACAAATCGTTCATGTCTTATTCTTTGATAATTGAACACTTGTACTTTTGGGAGTTTGGTATTATATGTTGTAGGGTATTATATATTGAAGAAAAGATCAAAATACTATAGTTGAAACTCCACCGCTTGAGAGACTGCCCGATCGGTCTATCAAGCGGTCGAATGCTCCTCTTGTTGGAGTGGAAATAAAAAATTTTGAACCAATGCCATGACCGTAAAAAACGACGTATGCGTTTTTCATGAAAATTAAAAACTATATTAATCTTAATAGTATAATACCTTTATGAAACTTGTCGAAAAGTTTCAAGAAGTCCCGAATACGTTGAAGATGACCTTGCAACCTTCTCACGTATGTCCTGAACGCACTACGCCGATCACGGTGAGTGGACACCGATACCGATCGAAGAGTTCTCTACACTTTTGGTTTCTTCTCACACTTATCTCTAGAGAGGCAAAATTAATTTCCAAATCAAGAGAGGGGGCGGCGGCTATGGGAGGAGATTAGAGTTAGGGTTATCTTTATGGAGCCTCCCTTTTAATATATGGCCATATATCAAAAAGGATATTCAGTGTATATATATTTTCCTTCCAAAAAAAGATAAGAAGATATACACTTAACTTTAAAATAAAACCCACCATCTCCTATTAGGGCCGGCCACCTAGGGAGTAATCCCTAGGTGTGCTAAAAATCAAAAACGCCCCTCATTATTTAATTTAATCCTTGAATATCCCCACCGAAAAAATTGACATTTTAATTAAATTAAATAATATCCGAAACCAATAAGAAAAAATATCCGTGCGTGTAGTGGGCTACGTGAGGGATCACGAGAAAGTATAGGACTCGGGCTAACCGTACGAAAAAACATGATATCCATAACTCTGTCCCCGAGTTAGATCCTTTCTCGCACGAACCAGAACTTATTCCACTAAAGGTCCTGACTGAACTCCCGACCCTAACT
>JAUMHN010307363.1:0-18422 GCA_032360265.1 Heliamphora ciliata
TGAGTTTTCAACTCAACGAGGTAGGATCCTAGAATATATTGTCTTTAAAGGATGCTACGTGTAGTTATATGCTTTCTACCGGTTGAAACTGCTATACATGTTGATTTTTATGTTTAAACCTTGTTTGTTCGAAAAAAAAAAGAATGTTTTGTGCTTTTTCTTGGTTTTTACATGTTATGGACATGTGGATGTCCATGGTTTCCAAAAAGATGATTTTGAAAACGGTAGATTTGTAAAAAGTCTTGAAAACTATATTTTGGAGGTTTGGAGCTAACCTTTGGGGTTAAGTCTCAGATTTGAAATGTTTTGATAGAAATGGGAGAATCATTTGGAAAATGTTATTTGATCTCCATGATTGATGGATGATGTGGTGGATGGCCATTAGACCTCTTTATACATGATTAATATACAATTGTTTAAATATTTTCGTAGTCGAGCTATGGGTTTGGCGAGAGGAACCGGGTTTTAATGGTGGGACTCAAGTTGTGATATAGGTTTGGCGAGAGGAACCTTTTGGGTTGGACTCGTGCGTGTGTTTTTTGATGTGATAATCAAAAAGGACCAATTTTGGGATCTATGGATCAAGCAACTTCGGGCACGCGTTGCTCCATGGTAAAAAAATAAAAAACTACGTAGAATGGGTTTCTCTGCCCGCCGGCTAGTGAACCAGGAAAGGAAGTTTGTTGTGTCGGGTATAGAAGGTTCCATTACATCCTAGGGCCTGTGTGGCCAGGTTGATTGTAACGTTACTTGGGTTTATACGTTCGTCCGGCATCGGTGCCTATGTTACAAACCACGAGTTGGTAGAATCACGCAAATGCATTGATGACGAGTGTGTGCGTGCATGTGTACGTGTTGGTCGGCTGTGTGAACCGAATGAAAAATAATGTTTTGTACTGTTATACGTTATTTGGTAACATTGTTTTGAGGTTCACGTGGCGGAGCCAACTTTATGCTATGTAATTGCATATCCTAATTTACTACATCATAGTCTATTTTTATTGGGTTTCAGCTCACATCGTAGGATTTGTTACAACCTTTTTCAGGTGTTGATGATCACATGGAGTTGATCTAGAGGTGCCCGTGGAGGCGGAAGACTCGTATAGTTTTTCCTTTTGTTACGGAATTGTATTTCTATAGGTGTTGCCTGTTTCTAAAGGCGTGTTTTGTAAGCCTTAAGGCGATATATTATACATGTATGGAAAAGTATGCCTGCTGCACTGAGCAATGAACCTTGGGTACTCTTTTAATTCCAAAAGCTGTATTATTTCTAGTTAATTATTTTACCAGTAAAACCTATCTTTTATAAATGATGGTTCGGTGGTCTTTTTGCGTGATCCTGGTTTTCAGGGCGTGATACTTCCTCTCTCTCTCTCTCTCTACAACTTTTAACACTACAAGGAGTTACACTTTTAGCAACCACTTTTGGAGACCAACATCAAATTTCATCATAGAATATACAACAATTGGCAACCACACTTTCCTTGGTCCCAAAATATATAACAATTGGCAACCACACTAAAAATGAACTTTCGATGACCAAAATTATAGTTGCTAAAACTGTATTTTCTTTTAGTGCCTTATCCCTCTCTACATGTACTAAGAGAACGAGTTGATTATGTTGACAAAATGCTCAAATTTCCTGTTTAATGGTTAAATTTTATTTTTTAAGAAGGTATTGTAATTTTATATCATTACAAATACCTATATATGGCTGGCTAACATGGCAATCACAGCGGTAACAATGTCATGTATGTTGGTACAAGCTCAAGAAGACAAATTGCATGCCACTTGCACATAGGAATGCTACTTCCAAGGTATGCAAATTAGGCTTTTCACGTGGAGCAAATGCAAGAGTGAGTGCACCATCGCTTGTAAGAAGCTCAATGGTGGAGATAGTGTTCAGCATAAGCAAAGAGAAGGGAAAGATTAGATATGGCATGACTTAATTTGTCACTTTTTTGGTAGAATTAATCCCATGTCAAAGACACCCCATGTAAAAGACTTTACAATTAGTACTCATGTTATTCACTCTAATACTTCATAACTAATTCTTGAAGAGATTTTGAAATGTGAGCAGATGTTTGCATTAATTTCCAACTCTCTTTTTGCCAAGCTTTTCTAAACCTTTCTAGTTTTCAATAAGTCCTAAGATGATAAAAGTTTCTTTTACATTTTATGGCATTGTATTTGGAACAAAAAAATCCCAATCACGCATGTTTGATTGGTCGAATTATATGTAGAATTTGATTACATATTTTGTGAATTAAATTTTAAAATATTACATATTTTGTGGGATTGTTGATGGTGCAATCCTCTACAATGGTCTTCTCTTGAAGAGATTTGATCTGAAATAGATCAAGAAAAATAGTTAGGAAGGGCACCGGAGTATTTTTCGGCGGAGTCCCCTGCGATGATCAAGTTAGTTATCCGATGGAGTTAGAGCCAAGTAACAAGGAATGGAATGTTTAAGAATGCGTACCTTTTCTTTCTATTACATTCTTTTTTATCAGATTCTTAGTGCACGTGGCGGATATATCATGTGCAAGCGATTAGATCCATATAGCTTTATCTACCCAACTAGAGTCACACATCGTGGGAGGCACGCGTTAATTCTGGTCAGCATTAAGGCTGAACAGACAATGAGATAGGCTGAACAAGGTTCTAGACTTGGGTAACTAGTTTGTTGTTCAGTCGAGCTACTCTGGTTTTCTCGCTTACTGATCAGTGTGTAAAAATGTCAATTTAATATGTCGATATGCACTAAGTTATGCCTCAATTTTATGTTTATTAATACAATTTATTAGTATTTTTATGTTAGCATCAAATATGGCAAGATGGTGGAGAACCGAGCTTTAAATGGGTCACAAGCTGTCAAAGATCAATAATTCCAATGTGGAAGCCAAAAGATCAAAAGAACATTATTCTAGTTACATCTAGGAGCCCGAAGACTTAGCACCATGAGATCCAAAAGTGATAATTTATACATATAGCTTAGCTTGCAAGGAATTTGGTAACAAACTTCAACGGTGAAGAAAATAATGTTTCAAAAGAAGTTCAGCTAAAAATATGCAAAAAACATGTGAAAAAAACTAACATACCCACACCTTTTTGGTTACAACTTTTATACAAAAGGAATTTTGATATAACAGTAGAATTATTAGAAAGTAGACTTCTAGGGGCATCAATTTTGTGACATTCTGGTATTCCACATCGGAAAAGAAGAGAAAGTTTCGGGGCTATAAAGAAAAAACATTAGACCATAACATTCAACGAGGCCTTTTCCCAGGTGGTAGAGACCCTAATAGAACTCCACAGTTAAGCGTGCTTAAACGGGAGCAATGCAAGGATGGGTGACCCCTGGAAAGAACAAAACGTGAGGGCTTTGCCCAAAGAGGACAATATCATTGCCATGTGAAGGGTTAGGGTGTTACAAATGGTATCAGAGCCGACTCTCCACACCTTCGAGTGTGGGCCCCTTTCGTCTCACGTGACACGTGGACTGGTTACTAAGTGGGCAGGTCGATAAGGACTGGCAAGCTACCGGAGCAGGCAAGCTACTGCACGGGAACGTGCAGCCCTAAGGGGGTAAATTGTGATATCCTGGTATTCCACATCGAAAAAGGAGAGGGAGTTTCTGAGCTATAAAAAAAAAATCTTAGACACTAACATTCAACGAGGCCTTTTCCCAGGTGGTAGAGACCCTACCAGAACTCCGCAGTTAAGCATGCTTAAGCGGGAGCAATGCAAGGATGGGTGACCCTCTGGGAAGAACAAAATCGTGAAGGCTTAGCCCAAAGCGGACAATATCATTGCCATGTGAAGGGTTAAGGGTGCTACAAATTTAAACACAAGAACGACCTTATTCGGAGTTCGGATGAAGGAGTTATGCTTGTTTGAAGTTGGAATAAAAAAAAGTCACGGTTCCGTGAAATTATGTCCAGATAGAAATACAGGCGTCCAAACGGATTTAACCAGAATGGTTTTCGTCCAGACAAAAATACGGGCATCCAGACAGATCAAGATAGAAAGAAAAGCATCTGGATGGACTTCAAGGGCGTTCGAATAGACCGAAGACTAGTAGCATAGAACTCTATAACCCTAGGGCATGATTTATTCCTGTTGAAACTGGAATCCTAGGAAACAGTGATGGTGCATATGAATCGAATTAAATTAAACACAACGCATGACGGAGAACAAATAATAAAAAAAAAACTGATCAGCCTCGATTCATTTGAACGAACAAGAAAACTGGCTAGACAGAACTTATACAGAAAAAAACTCTAGTTTTTCCCGAACGCCAACAATTGAAACCCAGTACTCCCCTAAGGCGGAATAGGGATTACACTTGCGTGATCCCTCTAGTTTGATCATGTTTCAACACTTGAAAGATTGAAGCATCAAGATCAATGCAGCGAACTGACAATCTTGTCTCTGCTTAGATCTTTTACTATATTCCCGAGTGCCAAAATTTGAATTAAGTGTGGGCTTCGATCTTTCAACTTCCAAACCCTTATCTGGTTGCCTTTCTTTTTCTCTAGTTCTCACAATATGTAGAAACCCTAAGAGACTGAATGATATGAGTCACATGTGTACTTGTGGCTAGGTTATAATGTCATATATATCAGCTACAATAGGGACCTAAGGAGTAAAAAAGACACAGACTTCTAATGTAACTAGGAAAACTAAATTAAGATTGTACAAATCTTCTAATTAAGATTACAGATACCTGTCGATTAAATTAAATTACTGACGCTTATATTTAATCGATCTCTTTCATAATTCCTTAAGACATTTCGCTTAACTTATTTAATATGCCGAATTATAAAATTCACCCGTAGTATTTAGCATGATCAAAATTATAAGCTTGTTTAAGGGTGTACATCAATTCCTTGCAAGGACGTGGATTCCGTCAATAATTAATATTCACAATATACGTAATATTGTTATTTAACTCACCGGACTTATTGACCCATAAAAGATCGCACTCTCTAATGAATCAAAATAACGAACACTAAATATACGTGTCTAAAAATTATTTTCAAATTAATATTATAAGCACTCATAATAACCATGGGGTATAAAATAATTTATATAGGCAGTATAAAATTAATTACCTCAACGTAGTCCTGTTTAATACACACAAAGTGTACTAGTGTAGACACCCCACTTTGACCCTGCCTAATCTTAGGTGAATCCGATGATGAAAATAGGTGGAATGGTGCCTCAGTACAATCCTCGGGAAGTGAACTAAGCTCGGTATTTGAACATGGGACCTTCAAACCAATGAAATTTTGTCAAGCCATCGAAACTTGCTGCCCAAGTAAGGCAATCGCCAGGTTCATTGTGGCGACCGCCATAGAACATTGTGGAAATCCTAGCCAAAATTGCGACCGCCACCTTTTATTATGGCGCCTGCCAGCTTGCATTATGGCGACCGCTATAGATCTTTGTGGAACCTTTCAAAAACATGGCGACCGCCAACTCCAAATGGCCTGACGTGTCCCAAAAACGTGATAACATCTCATTGGCTGAAGAACTCTATAAATACTGTACCTCTGGTACGTTTTCGAGAATAGAATTTGAGTGTGAGGTTTTGAGAGAAACTTTACCGAGTTACCGAGCAATTCTGACCCCCAACGTCGAAGCCCTGTCGAAATATCGAGATCCGAGCCTCCGACGCCTACATTGAAACCCTAGCTTGGATCACAATCCGAGAATCAGACCATTGAAGCACATTCCCCGATTTGAGGATTCCTTAGTAATCCAGGTATCCCGTTTGGATCTCCGATCTTTCTAACTCCATTCACTTTCTTTTGGATTGATCGGGTTAAGTTCAATTTCAATTCGTACATTTCTTTAGTTTTTAGTTTACCTTGTTTATTATTTACTTTGTCTTATGTAAATTGCTTAACTCTTAGTCTATGCATCCATACTAAGTACATTGCTATTTTTTATTAAATCATTAATTAATGCTAATATAATTTAGCAATACGGCTAACAATGTCGTTATTGTTATAATCCAAGCACTTTTATGAAAATGGTTGTAATGGTTAATATTACACCCATTTAATTCTAATATTTCGTTTCGTTTATTTTCTTCTCTTATGTTAATTTATTGTCCTAACATTTTTTTTTCTTTTCTTTTAGTTAGTCTAATTTTCTTTTACTAGCATTCTATTTCATTTCCTTTTCTTTTCTTGTAACATTAATTTAATACTCCATTTTATTTTTCTTTTAGCTTAGTATTTCTTTTATAGCTTTCATTTTTCAGATTAATGTAATTTCTTTTTCTAGTATTTCATTTTCTTTGCTTTCTTATAATACTTTATTTAGTATTTCTTTTTCTTTTAATATTAGTTAATCTTTAATATTAACATTTCATTTTACTTTCTTTTCTTAATATTAGCCTGATACTCATTTTCAAGCATTTATTTTCTACTTTACTTTTCTTTTAATAGTAGTGCTTATTTTTCTTATAAAGTTTCACTTTCTCTCTCTTTTTTTTATATGGTTCTATTTTTTTCATGGCAAATTTCTTTTATTCTGTTAAATTCAAAAACTACAAAAAAAACTTTTAAGTTAATTATCACCTTTAAATGGCATTATAATTTTCTTTATAAATAGTAAAAATCCTACCCCATTTTATTTCTTTTGCTTTCTTCTCTTGTCTTTTCTTTTCCTTTCATAAAATGTAAATAGTTAGTTTCTCTTTTAATAGTATTTTTTAACTTTTTCATTTGGCACATTTTTCTTTTACAAACTTCTTCTTCATTTTCTTTTTTTTCTCAAACTCTCTTTTGTTAAAACACTTTTATTTTGTTTCCTTTCTTAGTACATTTTCTTTCTTTTAAAAATATAGAATTCTTGTGCATCTTTCAATTTTTTTGGTACTTATCATGTTCATATTTTTCTTTCTAAATGAATGTTATGCATATTTTGATTATTTTTTTTAAATGCATATTTAGAGTAATTTAGCTTATTTTGTAGCAAATCATGTTTAGGTAATTTAAACATTTTTACCCTATTTTTACTCTTTCATTTTAACCATGCTAGTTTAGATTATTTTGATAATATTGTATGCGGATGTGTTCCACGTATCCTTTAACTAGAAATTGCATATCGTAGGACTTAGGATTTTATCCCTTTATTTGTTTTGATTTGGAATGCTATGTACATATATTATGTATTTTTCCTATTTAATTTTGAATGTTCACTTTTTGCCTCAACTTTCTTTATTTGCATGCATTTGAAAAATTCTTATCAAAGAACCAGTGATGATTAGTAGAGGCCAACCTTACGGTAGGGTGAACGGGGTGCCTAACACCTTCCCTGATTCGTACCTTAGCCTCCGAACCCTTTTTCTCTGGTTAACGTTTTCAAGATCAGTAACCATTTTTGTTTTTCTTAGTTTTTCTCAAAAATTAAGTGGCAACTCTATTTTCAATAAAAAATGGGGTTTTCAAAGGTTGGTTTTCAAGGTGTTAAATTATTTTTCAAATATTTTTGAATTCTCATATTTTTTACCATTTTTCAAAAATTCCAAAATCCCAACGCCACAGTATTTTCAGGTGACTCCGCTGGGAACTGGTTTTTAAAACTAAAGAAGAGGGCTAGACTTGAAAACATCATTGGTTCTTAATAAAAAAAATTTCTCATTTGCATTTTCACATGTATATGCATTGTTCTTTAAACCCCATGCTTGATCGACCTAACGCTCTGAATGTACATCTATTTCAGAGATTGTTGGGAAGGCGGGCAACCCTTACTGACTGTACGCTATCATAAGTGCAGTAAAAGAGTTCGGGTATACTGTTTGACCATGTTCTGCATAGGAGGTTTATACCCGGCTCTATTTAGAAGATACCTTGTTTAATTAACCAAAATCGGCCTTTTGCATATAGTGAACTTAGAACTCCCCATTAGGTGCTACTAACCCTAGTAGGATTATGTGTTTTTTTTATTGTATGTTTTGTTTGCGTATTGTTAGGATTGTTTGTTTAGGCTTAAGCTAGTTTCTTTCCCAGATTTGGCCTGGGTTTTCTGTTATGCTTTGATTAGGTTAGCATTTCCTTCGAGTTTTTACCCGGACTTTGTCTTTCACCATGTTTGGTTCTTATGCTGTAGTTTTCTTTTCGGGGTCCCGCTCGTATTTTGTTTTAAAGCCTCTAGAGTAGTTTTTCTCTCCTTCAAGTTCTTCCTAGGTTGTTGGTTTTTCCTCCCTTGACATAGGCTCGTTTCTTTCAAACCCTTGTCATACCCGTGAGAGTTAGTTCTTTACCATTATGTTGCTCGTTTTTTTGTAGAATTTTTAGGTCAAACCAGTCCAGTCAGCATAGCCTTGTTTTCTTAACGGGGTGTTGTCTGTTTTAGACAAACATTTCCCCTAAAATTTAGTTGATCCCCTTTTCAGCCATCATGTTGGTTTTTGAGTCATCCTATTGTTATGCTACCAGTATGAGCCCGGCAGGGGCATTGTTATAGCTTCCGTGGGCATCTACTGATGATTCGCTATTTTAAATATCTAGGAATAGTGCTATTTGCCATCGGAATGCTTGTCTAGAGAGTATTTAATAGCAGTTGTTCTGCTTTTGGGATATAAGTTTCTTTGAGGTTTTACCATTAGGATTGAGAAAGCACAATCAGCACGAGTTTAGAAAAGATCAGTGACAGGTAGACTCTATAGGGTGTCAGAACTGCCAACTGAGTCAGCTGAAATGGAAAAATACAAGGTAAATTTGGCAGCCCTAATGAGGGCGATTACTGATATACAAAGAGCCGTAGAGTAACAAACCCAGGCTCAAGTGCAATGTCAGACACAAATTCGGGCAATTCAGGCCCGCATCCCTGTTGTGAATGGACAACCAGATGACACGAATGAGAATGCTGAAAACTTTTAGAATGACAATCAAGTCCCCAATAGACCGCCAGTTGTTCCACCCCCACCACAGAATCCTCGTCAGGTGATAGTTGAGGAAGAAAACACTGCGTAGTCTAAAGAATCTTCACTAATTGAAACGATCGATCGGATGGAAAAGGTCCTTAGAAAGGCCAAAGGGATCGAGGAATACATGTTAGATGTGGGAGGACTATGCTTCTTCCCAGATGCTAAACTGTCGAAAAAGTTTAAAATGCCAGACATGAAAAAATTTGACAAGACTGGAGATCCCAGAATTCATCTCTGAATGTATGTTGGCGCCTTGTCGCCAATGGGGATTGATGACCAGTTGAAGGCTCAGCTCTTTCACCGATCTCTTTCTCGGGCAGCCCAAAAATGGTTCTTCTCCCTCGACGTAGCCAAAATTAGAACTTAGAAAGACATAGCTACAGCTTTCATCAGTTAATATAGTTACAATGTCCAACTGGACGTAACTACCCGAGAGCTCAAAATGACTCGACAAGAGAATTAGGAGTCTTTTGTTGATTTCCTGACCCGGTAGAGGAGTAAGGCCGCCAAGATGACGAATTGACCTTCTGAGAAAGAGCAAGTGAGGATAGTGGTAAAGAACCTGCAGTCTCCGTTGAAGCGTTATCTGATCACGTAGCCACTCTCCACATTCGAGCAGTTGTTTGATGCCGGGGTTCAGATGGAAGATGCAATCCAATCTGGGGATATTGAGAAAGTCGAACCAAGCCAGAAACCCAGGAGGACCTTTCCCACAAATAACCAAAACCAATCTACTACCACCAACCTCGTGTCTCGTTCAAACGAGGTAAACTTGCTGAACCCATCCTCTTCCGCCCAGTAATCCAACAATGCCCAACAGTCAGATAATAGTTAACAGCAACAAAGGCCAAGCAGGGTGTTCACTCCCCTCAATATTTCATTATCCACCACCCTGAATCGACTCGTCGAGAAAGGGCTCATCAAACCATTGGACCTCATGCCTGTACCTAATCCCCTACCGTCGAGGTTTAATGCCTCTCAATACTGCGCCTTCCACCAAGGTCCTAGGTATTTGACTGATAAGTGCATGAGGCTCCGACATGAGATTCAGAATCTCATCGACAATAAGGTGATCCTACCACCATCTGCCACCCTAAAATCGAATGTCATTACTAACCCACTGTTGAATCATGCTAGGCAGGCTAGGATAAATTACATGTCTCTGGCAAAATTCGAGAACCCAAGTCAGCGCATCTGTTCAGCACACCTACCACGCCCTCACGTTTCAATGACTGAGGATCAGACAGCATGCTCATTCATGGTGGTTAAAGGCAGTCAGACAGGATGGAAGAATAGAATGATAATGCCTGGGAATGGTATCAGCCGATAATCTAAATCTTCCAACAAGAAGAGGAGGGCAATGAAGAAGATGAATGGCCATTGGATTACCCGACTCGACCTTATGGGTTTGGTCATGTGCTCGATGGTATCACTCTTCCCCAGCTTTTTGAAGAAGAGATAAATGTCGATCAAATGCAATCCTACTGGCTAGTAAGAATCGTGCTGGAAATAGATGGAGTAGAGTGGAATGATTTCTGGATTACTCGGGAACAACAAGTAAATTTTATCGAGGAAGACATCTGGGAGAAAGTCGACAATACATGGGCTATAGAAGATGATGAGGAGAGGAAAGGAAGAATGGCAATTGGTGATCTAAGCAATTTATGGGCGTTTAAAAGCCCTCTGCCTGTGAATGAAGTATGACAGACCGGTGATGAAATAACAGGATTATGGGATCCTGAGGAAGAGATAGAACATCTGACGAGAAGTAGGCGACATTTCAAGCCAGCCCAGTTAGAAAAGGGGCAACGAAGTGGGAAAGAAAAGGAGAAAGAATAAGAAGAAGAAGATGATGCAATGTTGAAACAGTTAAAGAAGACACAAGCTAAAATCAGCATTTAGGGGCTACTGATGGCCTCGTACAAGCATAGGCAAGCTGTACTAAAAGTTTTGAATAAAACCAGCGTTCCAATAGAGGCAATCCCAGAGCAACTGATTGGACTTATTCTGTCTGTAGTTGAACCAAAGGTCATTTCTTTTTTCGACAAAGATCTGCCAGCAGAAGGAAAAAATCATAACAAGCCGCTACATATCACCATTAAGTACCTGGATAAATAGGTCCTCGTGACTCTCATCGATAACAGCTCTGCATTAAATGTATATGCGCTCAGAACAGCACTCTATTTAGGACTAAAGACGGAGCAATTCATACCAAGCAATCAAGGAGTCCGGGCTTATGATAACACAAGGAGAGACGTACTGGGATTGGTGTCATTTGCGATCTCAGTAAGGCCCTTGGAAACATCGGTCGAGTTTCATGTACTGGACGTACCGGTATCTTTCAACTTGTTATTAGGGAGACCTTAGTTGCATGACCCAAATGTCCAGGCAGTACCATCGACTCTCCATCAGAAGCTAAAGCTGATAAAAAATGGGGCAATTTTAACCATGCACGGGGAGGACAGCATTCATCCCCCGAGAGGAGAAGAGGGCACAACTCTATTGGAAGTTAAGCATAGTGAAGATGATGTACTGCTCAGTGGTTTTCAGTTTGATGAAGCACAGGCTGTTTAGATGCTGATGAATGAAGAAGAAAGGTATGTCAACCCACGGGCTGTAACAATGATGAGAAAAATGTCCTTCCCAGGCATGGGATTAGAACGCAGGCAGCAGGGAATCTCGAAACCCATTCAGGTAGTACCGACTTTGCACCGTTTTGGTCTTGGGTATAAACCAACGAAAGATGATTTGGAAGGGCCTAGAAGAGGACAAAAGGCCAGTTATTTTGGGACGTTCAACGGGTACTTCATCAAGAAAGGGGAAAACTTCCAGTATTGCAGCTTTCTATAGCCGTGGATCGACAAAGAAACCAATCAAAAGCTGCTAGGGTTGGAGATGTTTTTCAGCCATCAGTTGTCTGACACGAAAGAGGAAGAGACAGCGAAAGGGAAAGAAGAAGGAAAGAAGGTTCGGGAGAAAGATTGGGCCGATAAGTTTGATGGTACTGACATGGGAATGCTGTTTAATATAAAGATGGCACAGCTACAAGTAACCGACTCAGACTACTTCATGATGGGGTTCAGCGCACCAGCCGATTGCACCAAACTCATTGTTGATGCAACTGCAAAAGAAGTAAAGAATTGGACCATCGAGTCATCTGATGTACATATTGTCTGTTCTGGATCCAAGTCTGAGTCTTAGTCTGTGATTAAGGGCACGCCTGTTTGTGCACCTCCCCCTGTCTATGCTTTCAAGTTTGTAATTTCTTCTTCTTTCAATAAAATGAACAAGATTTTCGATTACTCGGCTTTATTTAATTTATTTCATACGCTTTCTAACGATTTTGAATTCGACGGGGATATCCCTGAAGAAATAAAACTTTTAATAAAAAGAGAAGAAGAAATGCGTGCCCAACCAATAATTGAATAAACTTTGTCACAAAATGTGCAAATTCGTTCTTCTTTATCCTTAGTTGAACAAGAACAATTAATAACTTTATGAAAAGAATTTAAAGATGTGTTTGCATTATCTTACGAGGATATGCCTGGAATTGATCCTGATATTGTCCAATACCATATCCCTTTATACCCCGATGCTAAACCGGTCAAACAAAAATTAAGACGGATTCGGCCAAAATGGGCTCTAAAGATCAAAGAAGAAGTTTCCAAATAGATCAACGCTGGATTCCTGATGGTAACTGAGTATCCGAAATGGGTAGCCAACAGCGTGCCGATTTTAAAGAACGGCCGTATCCGAGTCTGCGTGGATTTTTTGGATCTCAACAAGGCTTGCCCAAAAGACGATTTTTCGCTGCCACACATTGACATCTTGGTAGACAATACAGCAGGGCATGCCCTGTTGTCATTCATGGATGGTTTCTTCGGGTACAACTAGATTCTAATGGATCCTGAGGACAGAGAAAAAATGACCTTCACTACACCATGAGGCGCTTATTGTTATCGTGTAATGCCGTTTGGTTTGAAGAATGCAGGGGCAACCTATCAAAGGGCTGCCACTACCTTATTGCATGACATGATACGTAAGGAGGTCGAAGTGTACGTGGACGCCATGATAGTCAAGTCCAAGGATCGGGATAGTCACATTGTAGCACTGCAAAAATTCTTCGAAAGGATTCAGAAGTACAAGATGCGGCTTAACCCACAGAAATGTGCCTTCGGGGTCACTGCCGAAAAGATGCTCAGATTTATGATCACTCAGCGAGGCATTGAAGTCGATCCCTCAAAAATCAGGACAATCTTGGAAATGCCTCCTCTGAAGACCAAGCGAGAAGTCAGGGGCTTTCTGGGTAAGATTCAGTTCATCAACCACTTCATCGTAAAATTAACAACTACATGTGAGCCTCTCTTCCGTCTGCTGAAGAAAGGAGTTAAGTTCGAATGCGATCAAAAATGCCAAGACGCCTTTGGTGCCGTACGATAATATCTGCAAAATCTACCTGTTCTAGCTCCTTCCGAGCCTCTGATCCTCTATTTGTCAGTGACTGATTCAACTATGGGATGTATGCTGGCGCAAGAAGGTGAAACTAAAATTGAAAAGGCAGTGTACTACTTAAGCAAGAAGATGACAGAGTCAGAAATACGGTACACACCATTAGAGAAGACGTGTTGGGCCTTGGTTTGGGCTTCCCAAAAATTGAGGCACTACATGTTCTCCTTCACAATGAATATCATCTCCCGGATGAACCCGTTGAAGTATCTGTTTGAAAAGCCAGCACTGACAGAAAGGTTGGCTCAATGGTTGCTATTGTTATCAAAATTTGATCTTCAGTATATCACCCGAAAGTCAGTCAAGGGCAGAGCAGTGGCAGAATTCCTGGCCGATCAACCAGTTGAGGGAGAAAAAGACACGGAGTTCCAGTTCCCTGATGAACAGTTGATGAAAGTCAGGGATGACAGGTGGACTCTATATTTTGATGGCGCGTCCAATCAATACAGCTATGGAATAGGAGTCCTTCTTGTCACTCCTAACAAATCACATGTTCCATTGTCTCTGAAGCTCAATTTTGAAGTCACCAACAATCAGGATGAATATGAAGCATGTTTGGCAGGATTGGAGGCAGCCCTGGAACTAGGGGCAAGAAAGCTGAAAGTCATCAGAGATTCAGCACTGGTAGTTTCACAAGCGAGAGGAGAATGGTAAGTCTGGGACTTAACCTTGATTCTCTATCACCAAGAGCTAGAGAAGCTAATATCGTGTTTTGAATCAGTGATCTTCACCCATGTGCCAAGACTGCAGAACAGTTCGCCGACGCACTGGCCACCCTAGCATCCATGATTGACATACCATCAAGAGTCCAAATGAGGCATTTGGTAATTGAACAGAAAAAAAAGTCAGCATACGAGACGGCAGCCGCAATTGAAGAAAGCACTGACAACCTTCCATGGTACTTTGACATTCAGAACTTCGTAGAGAAAGGAGAATATCCCAAGCTTGCCAACAAAAAGAACAAAAGGGCGATACAGAGACTATCTGCACAGTTTGTCATTAGCGGCGATAGACTATACAAACGAGGACATTCTAGGGCCAAGCATTGATGAAAGAAATCCACGCAGGAGTTTGTGGGCCACACATGAGCGAACATATGTTAGCCAAGAAAATCCTACGATAAGAATACTTTTGGATGGCAATGAAGATAGACTGTATACAGTTCGTGCGGACGTGTCATAAGTGTCAGATTCACGCAAAACTCATGCACGTTCCCCCGTCCTAGCTGTACAACCTGACGTCACCATGGCCGTTCTCAGTATGGGGCATTGATGTAATTGGCAAAGTAACACCAAAGGCATCCAATGGACATGAGTTTATTTTAGTGGCCATTGATTATTTCACTAAGTGGGTGGAAGCAACCTCCTACTCGATATTGAAAGCCTCCCATGTTGCTAAGTTTATCAAGCAAAGCATCATCTGTCGGTACGGAGTCCCACATGAGGTTATCTCAGACAATGGTTTACATTTCCAAGGGGAGGTCCTGGATCTTTTCGAAGAATACCGAATAGTGGCTCACAAATCTTCACCATATCGACCACAAACTAATGGAGCATTGAGGCAGCAAACAAAAATATCAAGGAAATTCTGTAAAAGACAATCAACTCACACAATGATTAGCCGAAGCATTTACCATTTTCACTCTGGGGAAACTAAACGTCGATTAGAACCTCAACTGGAGCTACACCATACTCTTTAGTGTACGGGATGGAAGTTGTACTTCCTATTGAGGTGAAAATCCCTTCGCTAAGAGTGGTGGCCTAAGCCGATATATCGCAAGCAGAATGGAAAAGAAACCGGATGGAAGAGTTGCTCTTGTTTGATGAAAGAAGACTGCAAGCTCTGTTTCACGTACAAGGGTATCAAAAGAGGATAGCTCGAGCATTCAATAAAAAGGTCAAGACCCGAGATCTCAGAGAAGGAGATTTGGTTCTTAAGGAAACCAAAGCTCCTATCTTTGACCCGAGAGGCAAGTTCAAGCCAAACTGGTCCGGACCATTTCTCATCAAAACCATCATGACCGGTGATGCAGTCATCATTATGGATTTGGACGGCAATGTGTTCTCCACTCCAGTTAACCTCGACCAACTCAAAAAGTACTATCCCTGAGGTAAAAATAAGGAGAAAATAAAAGCTCGTTGAGTTTAAAATCGAAAACGCGACTCAGGTAAAAGTTAGAGCAGCCCGCAAGGCCAAAAACCTGAAAGGGCAACCTTGGCAAAACTTAGGGCACTACAAAAGAAGAGTGTCAATACACAAGTGAAAACTGAGCCCGAACTATGTTATAGCCTAATTCCAACTTTTTGGGATAGATAGGCAGCTTCTTTTAAGAAGTTTGACCACATTCTTCGTTCTTAACCATCTTAAAATCTAAGTAAGACCAATGCAAACTAATCTTTGAAATCTTGAAAACATTGGATAAATTTGGACCATCTTAAACATAAAGTGGGAGTTTTTTCCACTACTTTAATTGGAGTTACAAAGTTTTTGAAAAATAAAAGGAATGACACGCAAGTCCCAAACTCGACAGAATAAAGATGAAAGCTATGAAATTTTCTAAAACAAAGCAGGAGGCCTCAAATCTTTCTCCTTTTCGCTGCCTGTTTTCCTTCTTCTTTATCCTTCTTCTCCCTGTCTTGTGTTAGCCATATCTTGTACTCAGAAGAAAGTTCGGGACATTGCAGCTCCTGCATCCCCATCAATGAACGCGATGGCCAGGCCTCCTAATACAATGCCAGAAACAGGGCCTGTAGTACAGATGCAAATAAACGGCCTCGGATGTTATGAGGGATGATCTAAATGCGATCGAACTGCCGCATGATCCTATAGAGACAATAGAAAGTAGTTTGACGTAGGCCAACAAGCAAAACACCAGGGTGATCCATGGTGGCCAAGGTCATGGCAAAGATCTGCCACCAGGGACACTGCCAAGTAATATCTAGACCAGTCAGAGAAGAAAGGTACTGTCGCCAGACTGCTTCGGTACTGCATATCTGATAACAGGGGCGATAGAGGAAAGCTACAGTACTGTGTCTATCAGTGAGTGGTTTTTGTACAAGATTAACCTTCTCCATCAGCCAGATCTACAGCAAAAAGTTAGTGAGAACAGAGCTCTGTAGTATGACATGAGTCTAATAAAGAGAAAGGTTTGAGTCTACCTGAACGAGTAAAAGGCTGCTAGCAAAAGTAGTGGTTTCACCATGATAAACAGCATCTAAGCCCAACAATGTCTCGGCTAAGATAAGGGGTACAAAGTCTTTCCCCATCCACATCTGACTCGCAATATCAACCAGTGCACAACTAACTCGCCCATCAGCAGGGACTAGAAGGTACTGGGCAAGAAGACAGAAACAAAGAGCATAACATTTCCGCAGTTGAAAACTGAGGTCACCAAGGTCACCGGTAGGACAAAATTTGTCAATGATCCAGGGAATGTCAAGGCGGTCATCCTGTGTCAAGAGAGAGGCCTCTATCTTAGACAGACCACAGAGTTGCATCACCTATTGCCGAGCAGAAAAGGAGAAAGTGGGAACAACGACGAGACTCTGCGAAGCCAAGTCTAGGATAGCAGCAAACTCCTCCACAGTGGGGCATAACACTTCAAGACCGAACCGAAAGACACGGGACTGAGGTTCCCATAGCTGGACAGCAGCTTCCAACAAAGGTCCATTAGTCTTCACAGTTATGAGAGGAAATAAAGAGTTGATACCGAAAGGAGCAAAGTTCAAATGCTCGACATGAGAGAATGCCTCAACCCATGCAGAAAGAGAAGAAGCCATTTGAGTCGGAGTAACAAAAAATGGGGTCTCCAGGCCTGTATTTATAAGGTAGAAAAGGACGATAAATCAAAATTTTGGCAAAAAGTGCGTTCAACATGGCGACCGCCGTCTTGGAACTGGCGACCACCAACACCAAAAAGTATAGTACAGTGACATCATTTCTTTAACCAGGAGACCACCATGTTGAAATAGGCGACTGCCAGGTAAACATTTTTAGAAAGTGGCGACCGCCATGTTGTATTATGGTGACCGCCATATTTGAGCATGGCGGGTGTGGGTCAGTTTGCAGTTTGTGTGATCTGTATTAGTTGTGGAATCTAGATTATGCATCCAAGGCAAATTGAACAATAAATAAAGGACAATCATGCAACAAATGAACAGATGAAGTAATAAATGGTACTAAGGCTCAAAATGCATCTCGAACATGTCAGAGTAAAAATCGGGGCACCTAGGCCCAATAAACAGTAAACTGGGGCACACAGTCCCATGGAGCAGATAAATGTATATAAGTGTATCAAACTAGGGCACGTAGGCCCATCAAAATAAATGTATCAGAAAATAAGTAAAAATTGGGAGGAGGGAAGCTCTCTCTCTCTCTCTCATATGTGCCTTGAGCAGACTCGACGAGAAGGGCTGGCCTCCTTCGAGCTGTCATCCTCGAAGAGTCTGTCGAAGTCATCACCATCGTCACTGCCAGAGGAAGAGACAACTCTAGATCGGCTCCGAGCAGATGAGACTGACCCTCTAGAACGAGCCCGAGAAGATGCCCGAGAACCACGGCCTCTAACTGGGGCTGGGGCTGGAGCAGGGGGCCTAACCGAAGCCTGTGGTGGTACTATGCCAGCAGCTGGTACCGGAGGGTGTTTGAAGAAAAACAAGATCAGAACAGAGCACAGGGAAAATGCAGAAAGGTTAAAAGGGGTTGTGAGGACACTTACTATAGCCGCTGGAGTAAAAGCAATGTCGGCCGCTCTGACAGTAGCGTCAAGCTGACGGATCAGTGCTCTCTGACCCATAAAGACCAGCAGAAGGTGATCTAGCCACGCCTGATTAACCCGTAGGAAGAAAGTACGGCAGTTTAAGCAAAACAAAGAAAGCAACTGTTAGCCCAAGGGCTTTTTAATTTGATTTTGATAATTTTCATAATTCATTTTCTAAGAATAAATGGTTTTAAATGGATAATATTTTAT